>JANRGW010004355.1:14597-38097 GCA_024733675.1 Psilopsiagon aymara | reverse complement strand
CCCTGCCCATGGCAGGGGGGTTGGAACTAAATGATCTTAAGGTCCTTTCCAACCCTAACTATTCTATGATTCTATGAATTCTTGTAGGGAACATAGTTAAGTAACTGTACAGAAAGCATAGCAGTGGGATAGAAATAACAATTGTGGCACAATTCAGTTAAAGAATGACCATCTTTTGGAGTGACCAGATTGTGCACAAAAAGCCGCAAATGGTAGCTGTGCCTCATTCATTTCTGGCAGCATAATATGCATTTGTATTTTTCTCCTGTAGACTTTTGACGGAAGCCTGTGAGGAACTCGCTGAATGCTTTCGTGCAGTGTTAACCAGAAGATGGTACAGCAGCCTCAGGTTTTGATTATTTTACTCACAGGAGTCTTACTGTCTCTAAATCACTCAAAGCAGAAAGTGGGAGGGGAGGAAAGAAAAGCCCTTTTGATTGTTTTCTAGCTTACTGCTAATTCTTCTTAGCATGTAAAAGTACGCCCTCCAGTACGGAGTAAGGGTTGCTACGTGAGGAAACCAGCAGTGGGTAAGCAAACTGCTTGCTGGTCTGTGCTTCCACTTTGCAGCTGCAGCTCTTAAAGTTGCAGGATGGGTGAATTTCCCTTTACTTAGCAGCCTTTTACAAGTGCTGAGTGCTTGAAAAGTGTCTCCTTATTTCCAGATACAGGAAATGCAAGCATGGTTATGGAATCTCCACAAAGCTGTGTAATTCCAGCTGCCTCCCCTTTCATCTTTGTTTGCTCTGTTTCGCACAACAGGAAAACAACTTAAATCCTGTGTGCAAACAGATCTGGGCTGCCTCTGCCTGTGCTGGCCCCAGAATCTGGAGAGCAGGGATGTGATACACAGAGAAACTTGAGCTGTCTTGGGTCCAAGCCAGCTGGAGCAGAGAAGCAGAGCAGGAGCTCAGCACAGCTTACTGGCTTCAGTGCCTTGTTTCTCCAGTGCACCTATTCTGCTTCCAAACCTGAGCTGACAAGTGCTTGTACTTCTGTGCTCCACAGGTGGAAAGAAAGGGGACCAAAACCATGCCCTCTGCATTAGGGGTGAGATCAGACAGCTCTGCATTGCCAGATAGCCACAGTTGGTTTTGCCTCTGCCTCTATTTTGTTGAAAGCCTGAGTTATTGTCTGGGTTCACAGGATAGCCTGAGTATGCTGACAGATGCAGAGTGCTTTGCAATTGTCTGAGATGTTGGGTTTTGTATGGGAGGGCACCAGTATGCCCAAGCCAGGATAGAGTTCTCTGTGCATGTTCGCAACAGCTTTTTCAGCTCTGACGGGGACTTGGTCTTGAAAATACAGTCAGAAAACCTAAAAAACCCTGCAAACCAGCAAATTTCAGGCTCAGTGCTGAGTTGGAGCCAAGACATGACAATGAAGAGATCTTTATGTCTCTCTCATTTTGAATTTATCCTCTTAATAATGCTAATAAATGTGTTCAGGGTTTCTGGGAACATCACGTTAAAAGAGACAGAGAAACTTGGCTCTAAAATCTGTAACAACCAGAGGAGAATGAAACTATGTACTGCCCGGGGCAGTTGAGATTGGTTTTCCCTCAGTTTCTGAAAGCAGAAGAAGAACAACGTGAACAAGGAGGTATATCGTTCCCTCAATGCAATGCTTAATGCATCTACTGGCTCCAGAATTGTGTAGACTTCTGCAGGTTACATACAAGCACTGTTGACTTTGTTTCTAATTATTATTTCTTTTCCCGGAGGAAGTCAAATACTGTACTAACATTACTTCACATGCATGGGATCACACCTCTGTTAAGGAAATAATGACTACAGCAAATGTTCTGGACACAAGATGTAGTTCCTGGAGTGCTTGACACAATAATAGAAGAGCTAACTATGGGGAAGGCGTTACCTATGAACAGTAGAACAATCAGCAGTCCTCTGTGATGGGCTCCTGACCTTCCCAGCCGTGAGTCTGAAGGAAGGTTGTAGGTCAGCCAGGAGCACTAGTAGTTCCAAACCAGCAAATCAATTCCCTAACTCCTGGGAAGTAGGAAGATACAGAGATCTTTGACAAAAGCATAAAAGGGTTGTCAGTAAGACTGTTACCTGCCTGTGATAATGCTGGAAAATTAGTGAAAAAGTAGCTTAGTTAATTCATTCTCCATCTACGTAATATCTGAGAGCATCGTGGAACCTTAAAGAGAGGTTAAATGAGCTCCAGGCAAATCTAGTTTAAGATGTTACCATTGTATGTCTTCAGCAGCGACTATTAGAGTAACCAATGGAGTGGAGTGTATGCACTCACCTCACCTCAGCTGTTTCCATGCAAAATCCAGTGACTGGAGGTGAAAGTGCTTTTCAAAGTGATTTTTACAAAGTCGTGAAGGTGCTGAGGTGCAGGTTTCCGTAACCTCCACTGAGGGGTATTAACGTCTTAAACTCTGCAGCCATTTGTCTTGTTAGTGTAGGTTTGCGCTGTGAACTTGAGCAAAGGAAGAGTTGAAGTATATGCTGTATCTTTCACATGCCTCTCATGTTGGAATGAATTTTGAAAGCACATGTGTTTTGCTTTTTTCTGTTCTTCCATTCAAAGCTTTGCTGGAGGCATTCCTTGCACTTCAACGGTCTTCTACCAGTGACAGTAATGTCATGTTTGCCATTCATATCTGTATAAAGTTGGTTGTCTTTACTTAGTTTCTTTGTCACAAAAAACACTTGAAGGAAAGTACAAATGTAAGAGGAGCAGGAAATTCTTACATGCTGAAAACTGATTATATTGCCACCGATACTTAGCAGTTTTATTTAAAGGTAGCTGGATGTTTTAGAAATAGGCTGAGATTCTCAGAAGCACAAAGTGAGTATTAAGTGTGTTTAAGCAGTTGCAGAGCCTTTGCTAATATTACACAGCATGAACCAATGAGTGTCACGTGACTGGCCTTATGGATCCATATCAAAACACTAACCATTAATGATAATGTATCACCTCCACCTCAAGCGAACATTCAGTCTGTAACAGAATCTTTTTTCCTGTTATCTAAGAAAGCGATTCATCCTAAAGCCATCCAGGAAGGGTAGAACTAAATATAAACAAAGCAATTTGAAGGAAAATGAACTGCTATACAAATACATATATATATATATATATATGTATTTGTATAGTAATGTATATATATAACAGTGTGTGCATATATATATACACAGCATACTGTTTCAGTGCTCTGACAGCTATTTGGAACAGGCTGGGTTGAAGAATATGAGTTTGGTGACCCAGTGACATATTTTTAGCATGAATAACTTTCAGGACAAAAGTCAGTATGACATGCTTTGTTTTGCAGCCGGAAAGGTGATGGTATGTGTCAAAATGCCTGCTTTCTTTTCCTGCTTTCCTACAGGCCAGTCAGTTTTTACTCTGGAAACTGTCCCAATAGTTTGGAAAAGACCCAAATGGTCCCTTTGGTGCGTTTATTACGTACAACACAAAAAGACAAGGACAAAAGAACTGCTTAGTGCTCTCCAATACAAGCAGGCAGATTCCAAGTCAAGACTGTTCATGTTACAGGTGACACTAAAACCAGCAGTCTGCCTTTGCTCAAAGGTCCCGCACCCGTTCCGACTTAGATCTCTTAAGGTCTGATTTTCAAGGCAAGAGTTCTTCATTGTTTTGATCTGAAATAGCGTTCTCAAGGAAAATCAATAGTAGGTTGAAATCTTCCTCCAGTGCAATGATTTCAAGGAATCCCTATGGCAAGTATTTCCAGGAACTCTTAAAAATACCCAACAACAACCAAACCTGAATGGGTTAGGTAAGGTTAAGTGCTTGACAGTGTTTCTAGAAAGCCAGTGTATTTAAGAACTAGTTACATAAACCTCTTAGTGTGAAATTGTTTTCCTGAGGGTGGCAGTTCAGTTTAGTTCTGCCGCTCTAAGTACAGCTTTAGCCTCAAATGCACTGTAGATGCATGTTTAAGTAGCTGAAGCTAGTCTCATTGCACACTAGAAGCATTATCTTGCAGTGTAGCCTAGATGTCATTGCAGATTACTCTTATCTCTGCCAGAACACCTGAATGACTTGGGGAGGTTGAATATCAGGTTGGTAACCTGGGGAGGGAGCAGTGCAATCTACAAACACACTCCTGAGTCTTGTCAGATCAGATCTAAATCAAACCTCATTTCAGAGAAATGCTTAGTGTCAGACCTGAGCTTTTTCACAAATACAGCAGCATGATGTCCATGACCTTGCTCCTTTTTGGAGCTTATTCCCGCACAACCACTGCAAGCTGAGTGACACTTTTAACAGCCATCTTGCCGCGCTTACAGCTGTTCACCAGAACACACAATAGTATGTACTATCTATCTGTAAATGCATATTATACATATGTAGTGATACAACAGGTAGTCAAAACTAACTATTTTTTCTCAGTGTGGAAATACTACGTAAATGACAATTATGTTTGAATGGGAATATAGTGAGCTGCTTTTTCTGGCCTTTGCTGAGTCTGCTAAATAGAAGATCACAAACATTAATTGAGAGTTTGTATCTTGCAGAATTAGGTCTTTTATGAAGTTTTGGTGGTAGAAGACATATTATTGCCAGGTCCTTATTAGTCAAGGGGCCTTGTTCTGTCATTGCAGCTAATGTTCTAAAAAGTTTCCTTTATAAAATCGTATTTTGGAGCACAATATGATTTTCCTGGAAATCTGCTTTTAGTTTTCTTAGAAAAATAAAAATGACATAAAGGCAACCACAGTTGTGCACATTTGACAGTGTTCAGCAGGCATTCAGCACTATTTAGAAGTTTACATGGAGTCAAGATCAAGGCAGGGAAATAATTTTATTATAGGTACCTTCAGTGGCATTGGATTACTTTAAGTGAAGTATGTGACATCTCCAAGGTACTCTGGTAGCTCCAAGTCCATGGGCATCTAAGGTTTGACTGTGACTCTTTTCTGCGAATCTAAAAGCAAGCCTCCATATGCCCAGAAGCATTGCCATCTTGTGTGCTCTGAACGCCAAAGTGCCCATCTCAGACTTGTGTCCACAGGGGATCAGTGCATACTGATGCCTGAACTTCCCCAGGGTTTGTACTGGTAAGCATAGACACTGAGTCTGTGCAGTCCTCAGCCCTATGCAGAAATGTCTCTTAATTTTCTTCTTAAGACCTCACAAAGAGACCTTTCATTATCTTTGCAAATGGTTCTGGCTTGAAGGGGGTAGGAGCATCTGTAGCGGGTGGGCACTTGTTGCTCTTAGGCCCTGTGTGCTTACCCCCTACATGGCACATGGTGTGCTGAAAACTGTGACAGTAGACGAAATCACTGTGCAAAAAGCTGCCTCGGGCTTCTTGGGAAGTTGGTCTGTGCTTCTGTGTCAGCAACTGTTATCAGAGGATGAAGAGTTTGCTCAGAGCCCAGAGTAAGATTCCCTAACTTGTGTCTTACTTTGTGTTGTGGGAAACAATACCACCCTGTGTGCTTAAATTTGTATTGTATTACACTCGAGTGTGCTCAGCCAGCTGGCTTGATAGTGGTGAACTGCCATAGTGGGACTTCTCAGAGTTGTTTTCTTCTCTACAAACACATTTGGCACTTTATAGAATCATATCATATCTCAGGTTGGAAGGAACCCATAAGTTTGAAGCACACGTCAGCTTGGTTCCTGCTTAGATACCTAGCACAGTGAAAAAAAGAGCTCCCAACCACGCTTGGAAGCCCATTCATAGATTTGCACCATCATAAGGGCCTTGACAGCTTTGTTGACCTTACTGAATGCATCTTGTCTTAGAAGTGTAACAGTGGCCCAAAGAGTGAAGGGTTCAATAAATGGAAATACCCCAGTGCCACTGTCATCACCAAGTTTAGGCTTTTACCCAGCATGCTTCGCTTATATTGTTTAGACAGCAAAGACAGCAGGCTTTGCTTTTGGATGTGAAAGTCAAACCTTCCACTCTGTGGTCTGCAGCCCAAGTGCTGGCAGGATGTAGTGGTGGGTGACAGCCAGGGGTGAAACACACCCTGCACTTGTGCAGGAAAACGAAACCAGTTCATGTTGGCAGAAGCAAGAAGCATTAAATGGTATAAACAGTGCAAAGTAAATGATACTACAGATTTCTGTTTGATTGCAGCTGCTGGTGATCATACAGGCACGTTTTAAATCACTGTGTTGATAACTTCCTTTTAAAATAAAAACAGAAACAACACTGAAATGGTCCAGAAAAAACATGACTTGAGCTGCGCTTGCAAGCTGAATGTGTTACTGTCAAGTCTTATGACACTCTCCTTTAAATGTAAGAAACAAAACTAATCATTTTTGCATTATTTGTTATAGACGACAACAATAATCTTGGCCAGTTAATGATGTCTTGAGGGTAAAATGCAGACAGTGGCATTTTATCTATTTATAATAATCTTTAAAATGGAAGTGCCATCCCTTCACTCCCACCCTACTCTCCCACATACACTCAGCATTTTATGAGTCACGCTGTGAAAATAGCAAGATGCTGATGCAAAGATGAGGTTTTGGAAAGTAAAGACTGCTTGAGGTGCTTTTCTTTGCCATCTTTTTATTCTGGCTGTGAATGGGTCGTATTTCCAAGCCACTGTCTGCAGCCCAAGGGCAAGGTTTTGATTAAATTTAAATCTGAGGATACTCTATGGTTAAGCTGAAGCCACAGGAGAAAAGTATATTTTTGCATCAAATTTCTAAGAATGTTTCTGCATTTCATAGGACCTTTATTTCTGTAAATGGTTAGTAGCCAGTGATACCATGCCATTGACCAGATGGTACTAAGGCCACAGCTTGGAGGTATGGTCAGATTCTAGATACTTTTCTCTTACGATAGAGGTTTGTACTACCATTTTAAACCATTAACACGTTGCATGAGATGTGTCTCATTGGGTGTGAAGACTGCTGGGTGACCTGCTTCTCCAGCTTGGGAAGGCAGCAATGGGGGAGAGGCCAGGCTGGAGCTCCTGAGTGAGCCTGAGGTCCCGCTGGGTGCTCAGCCCAGTGCTGTCCATGGTTGCAGGATGGGGCTCTTCTATGGCGACACTGCTGTCTCTACCCAGGAAACATCCATATAGCTCCTCCACACTTGGCAGTCCACAGTGTGAGGAGTGGGCCTCCTCCTGCTCTGAGATGTGGTTTTGTGGGTGGCTATCTGAAAGGGTGGCTGTCTCTTGGAGAAACTAAAGTGTGAGCTTGTCTCTCTCTTTGTAGTGGGTTGACCCTATTTGTATGCCAGGTGCCCACCAAAGCTCCTCTGTCACTCCCCTCCTCAGATGGGCAAGGGAGGAGAAAATACAACAAAAGGCTTGTGGGTCGAGATAAGGCCAGGGAGGGATCACTCAGAAGTTACTGCCATGGGCAAAATGGACTCGACTTGGGGAAATTAATTTAATTTATTACCAATCAGAACAGAGTAGGATAATGAGAAATAAAGCCAAATCTTAAAACACCTTCCCTTCCACCCCCCTTTCTTTCCTCGCTTAACTTTTGAATTCTCTATATCCTCCCTGCCAGCGGCACAGTGGGATGGGAAATGGGGGTTTCAATCAGTTCACCACACACTGTCTCTGACACTCCTTCCTCCTCAGGGGAGGACTTCTCACACTGTTTTTCTGCTCTGGTGTGGGTCCCTTCCATAGGGTGCAGTCCTTCAGGAGCAGACTGCTCCGGTATGGGCTGTAGGTGGAGATCTGCTCCACCATGGACCTCCATGGGCCGGAGAAGCAGAGCCTGCCTCACCATGGTCTGCACCATGGTCTGCAGGGGAATTCTCTGCTGCAGCGCCTGGAGCACCTCCTGCCCTCCTTCCTCACTGACCTTGGTGTCTGGGGACCTGCTGCTCTCACATATTCTCACTCCTCTCTTTGGCTGGAGGGCTTTTTCCTCCTCTTTAAACATGTTATCTCAGAAGCACTACCACTGTTGCTGATGGACTCAGGCTTGGCCAGTAGTGAGTCCACCTTGTAGCTGTCTGGCACGAGGTCCACCAGACAAAGGGGAAGCTTCTAGCAGCTTCTCACAGAAACCACCCCTGTGCCTCCCCCCAGCCTTGCTATAAAACCCAATACACTGTGACAACAGCAGTGCATTTCACAGGTCTCTTTTTTTAGTTTGTATCTCTAGGGTAAAGAATTAAACAGAGTTGCATCTCTCCTTGATCTCTTCCATCCCCTAAAGCCAAGCAGTATAATCCTACTTGTTATACTTGCAAAATATCTCAATCTTACCATAACATGGTAGACAAAATAACCTTTTGGGAGGTCTTAGTCCATACGTTCTGGAAAAAGCTCTTGTAAAGGCATCTGATCACAGAGCCCATTCCTGTGGCGCTCCAGAGCCCTTCAGCTTTTTGGCAGAAACTCCAGAGTAAGTACTATTTCTTTGAATTTGTCTGTGTATGTTATGCACCACTAACCTGCTTCTGACTGGAACGCCTGCTTTACTGATGTAATGGAGCAAATGATAGTATCAACTGAACTTATATTTAATAAGTAGTTTTCAAATAATTTTTTCACGTCAGCGTTTGTTTTCCACAAATACAGCAAAATGTTTTTTAAGACATCCATATAAGACTCTGTTTTGTGCCATGGTTGGTGGTGAGATGAGAGAGAGAAACAGGTGGAAATAGAGAAGGAGGGTGCAGAGGTATTTCTAGATGTCAGTAAGAACAGTCCAACAACAAATAGATTAATAAAATAGCCATTTTAATAACATAGAATAAAGAGAGGAACACAGTGAGGAATTCTTATGTCCCTTCAGGCACTGGGCACCCCACATCCAACAGGCCTCAGGTGGATTTTCCCATGGAAGATCCCTCCAAGGGCTGGTTCCTCCTTTTCGGTCCTTCAAGCTATTAAATATTTTCCTTATAAGAAAACAACTCTATTCCTAAAGGATGTTTGCTTGAGATCATCTCACTGCACTTTTAGACAAGGACAAGGCCAGGCGGGTGGTGTAATTGCTGGCACCAAGCAGGAGCTGCCCGCAGGCTCCTCTGTACAGTGATGTAGCTGAGTTTGTCCCATGGCCAAGGGGTCTGTACAGCAGGCCTCCTGGTCAGGATCACTACATAGATGCTTTAAAATCTTTAGTTTATTCCTTCTAACAAGCTGCTAAGCTACTCCTTGGCTCATCTTCAAAATGAAGACATTTAATGTACTAGTGGTAATGGGTAGAAGAATCGGGGAAGTACTTTCTGTTGTTTTCAAGTGGAGTACTGGTCTTTCAGAAAACTTGGGTGTTTCACGAGTTGGAGTGGAAATATAAAACTGTCCCAAGGGGAATTCTGCCAAATGCAAATTTTCTGTTATGGGAGATCTATATCATCTCACATGGAGATAGGATAGTAATAGGTACCTAGTCCTGCTGGGTGTCATGTCCTGTTTCTGTGCCTTCCTATTCTTACAAAGACTCAGACCTTTTTGATTTTCAAAGCTGAAAGGCACTCTAATGTCAGCCCGTGTTATACTGACCCACACATCTGTTTTTCACCCTGTCATGTCTAAGCTGCTGATTCACTGCCTGTGAAGCAGACTGAGGCAGCTGTGGTTACAGCCAAGCAGGAAGTTTGTAGCAGCAGCAGTGACATAACCAAGTTTTACTTTACTTGGTGATATTCCCTTGCTTTGGTACAAAAGACATGCTCTCTCTTGCAGTGTCCTGCATTTGCTCTTTGCAGAAGTTTCATTTCCTACATGTGGAGCAAATGAAGCAAGCAGCCTCATTAATTCCCAATCTTCCTGCTTTTTCTTTTCAATGTTCTCACCATATGACAAGCTCCCCATGGGGAAAAAAAAAAAAAAAAAAAAAGTAGGGAAGAACAACATTTAATTAAAGGTTATCTTCCATTGCACATATGCAAGGAACCAAATTAAAGCTGCATGGAAAGTGTCGTTCATTAATTCTAGAGTCTTTAACCTCAGTCTGGAGCATATTGTATAAGGGCTGTGTGTACAAGCATACACACATATTGATAAGCATTATCTCCATACTGATAATCGTGTATACACACAAGTCCTCTGTGAGGAAGACAGATAAGGAGGGTCTTGCTCTGGATCTGTGTACAAGTTATTCCTGTAGCACTCTCTGTCCTCCCCCTTCAGAAGGGCTCATGCTCAGTTATATTGTCAGGATCTTGGCAGTGCAAATGCAGACGGCAGAAGGGCTGCAGGAACATGAAGAAAGCAAGCTGTTTGTCATCCAAGCTTGAATGGAGCTCCATGGAAGGCAGCAGAGCACTTGTCACCACTCCTCTCCAGATTTGCAAAAGCTTGCTACGAGGCAGAGGTAGCAACTAAGCTCTTCCAAAAAAGGTCAGATATCTTTTGCAATAGCAAATATTAACCAAGCTAAATAGGTAACTCCTCACAACCTGAACGTGCAAGTCCAGTTTGCACTCTCATATCATCCTTACTGCTGAACTAAGTCATGGCAAAAGGCAGGGAAATTTCAGAAGAAGAATGAATTTGGCAAGCTTAGAAATTTGGGAAACTTAGAAATATGTTTTATTCTTTTCTCTGTGGATAGACAATGGCTTTTACACATCCTGTATGTTTAAAATGCATCCTATAGGATGTGTTTAAACACATCTTGTTAGTGTCACTAATTATGTCTTACTGAGCATCACCTATCAACAGCTGTTTGTTCTTAAATCCTTTTTAGAGCTTTTCTTTCTCAACATTTCTTATTAGCACAATACTAGGTCTCAGGCAGTACAGGTCCAGCATAAATAATACATAAACTGGATACAAGCTGTGCTTTCCCTCCAGTCCTCAAGACTGCCTGTGAGCAAGGTTAGGTGACAAGATGGCAAACATGATAATGTTTTCCTACTGTCTGGCTGATGTTGATCATACGAATGAAGCTAATGTGCTTCCGTTGTTTTTCTTCTTCCATTTCACGTAATTTCCACAATTTTGTGAGTGTCCTTCATCTTTCCATCTGCTTATTATAGCTTGGCAACCTTGCTGAAGCAACAAAATTGCTTCTCCAACTTCTTCCTGCTTGTAGAAATCATTTGTTCACTGTGGCTTTGCACCTCACAAAGATGGCAAAATTATGTACAATTATTATAGATCAGAAAAGGTGTTTGTGTTCAGTTTGCATAACAGCAGGTGATTGCACCCAGTGCAAACTGCCGTACATTAGGTCCAGTGTTTCTAACAGAGCTAGAAAGCTTAAGTTTTACTGGAAGTTTTCCAGCAGGAAGTATTTAATCTTGCAGCTTGTACTTTGATGTTTGTTGAATATGTCTCAATCAGGACTGGGCTCAGCATATTCAAAGCTGTTTGAATCTTTCAAGATCATGCCCTTTTTCCATTTCCAAGCCCGATGGTTTCAAATCATG
Source organism: Psilopsiagon aymara (assembly GCA_024733675.1). Lineage (NCBI taxonomy): Eukaryota > Metazoa > Chordata > Aves > Psittaciformes > Psittacidae > Psilopsiagon > Psilopsiagon aymara. The sequence continues at coordinate 26,780 of JANRGW010004355.1, read as the reverse complement.
ATATTCCACCCTAGCTGAAGTTATTTATATGTCTCAGCAGTGCTGCAAACTGCAGTCTTCCAAACTGGAACTCTCCCCGCAAGGTATTAATGCTCCCCAGTGATTTTAAATCACTTTTGCACACTCTAAAAAGGGCTATGTGATTAACACCCTTAAAAACTCCTTATGCTTCGCAAAGATTTACATTTAAATCCTAGGCATGTAGAAAGCCAGGCTGATACAAACCATGAATGTATTATTCTGTACATTTGAATGTGAAAGGTGTTTCCCAAGCTCTTTGCTCTATCAGTCAGCTAAACTTGTCAGAATCTGTAAAATTACTCTCTGCCTCTTAACTTCGTCAAGTTCTAGTAAAAAAAACCCTAGAAAACTGTTGGGATTTTTTTTGTCATAAAATGCAAACTCTGCCACTATAATATTCTGCTTTCCTACACTGTATACTGTCTCTGTTTCTCATTACCCTTTCTTCTCTCCTTTTTCTTCTCCATGGGCTGCACAGAATCGTCTTTTCAACACAGGGCATTCTTTATGTAGACAAGGGGGTGGCTCTGAGACCATATAAAGCAGATCCAAAGCTGCATTCAGGGATTAGAGTAAATCCGCTGGATTCTCTCTCCTCCTCATTTCTATGATCTGGTAAAATGAGAGGACATAGAGTAAGAGCATGTGAGATTGGATCACTGAGTCTTGGTGGGTCAGTTGGACACAGACGAATATTTCAGATTTGTTGCCAGTGGATACAAAGATATTTGCACAGGTGGAGTAGGAACAGTCCAGTGTGTAAATTCTCCTGTTTTCCTTTTATTTTTAAATGCAGAACAGGCATTTGACTTTCCAGAAAGAAAAAGGCAGAGCTTATTCCCTTCCCTTACCAGCTGCAAGCACAATATTTGTCCCCTCTACCCTTGTGCACATAAACACCACCTTCACATATGCTGGGTCTGCCTGGAGATGGACTCCTCCAGACAGCTTGAAATCCTTGTCTCTTCATCATATTCCTTTTGCTCTATTGCACTTTTGTTTCCCTGTACAGCTGGAGTCCTCGCTGGTATATCTATCCTCAGAACTATGGTGAGCTCTAATTGCTGCTGCTGGGCCAGTGACTTCAGCCTCTGAACCCTTCTTTTCTCACAGCATACTAATACAACGTCCATGAGACTAGTCTTGTGAATTTGGATCAGCAGCTTTGCCACTGAGTTAGTAATGTCCACAGAGACCTACTCCTTAATATTAGCCACCCTGAATATAAATGTCAAAATCTGTGTGTTTTGACTTATCCCATCAAACTGGGGCTAAATTCTGCTGTCAGCACATTGCTGCTGCATTACGACGTTAAACATACATATATACATATACCCATTCAGGGGTGTAATGGAAGGGTAATATTGGTGCAAAGACCGAAGCCTTTTTTAGTTCTTTTGCAGCACAGAGAATTACTGATGTATGGCAAATCACCTCTCACCTCCCCCCGAGAACTAGGTTTGTCTAAGCATCTTGTTTTCTCTGCCAAGATTGATGTTGGGGTTTTTACAATTAATTATTTATTTATTGTATTTTCTTTCTTTGTTCAGTTGTATGATGGAAAGAGCCGCAAGCGCAACAATACCTGCATGCTTATTTCAAGACAGGTAGTCTCCTGGGCCCACAAGCAGTGAATCGGTAAAATGAACTGAGTTATAACAACAGGAGCAAGTAGTCTGTATTGGTATGTCTTTGAAAAGGACAGAGTCAGCTATGGGATCTTTGAACCATCTACAGTGATGGTTCCAAGTTTAAGCCAAGTCCAGACTATTAGTTTTTTTATTGTTAAATGAGAAGCTCATAATCTGCACCTGTGTTTGTATGCACACACAGGAAGTGTTGAAAATTAAATAGAAATGAAACATTAGTTCATCCTCGAAGCTTGTCGCTGTTCTTTTTTGTGCCTCTTGTTTTGCTAGTATAGAAACCTGACCAGAAGCCCATAGAACTACCACATGGGGCTCCTTGAGCCCTAAATTCCTCTCAACAAAGAAAGAAAAGTTACAAGAAGCCAAAAGTAGGAAGCACAACATTCTCCTGGCAAAGAACCAGGTCTGGCTGCCCCTGTCCACATGATATCAGGACAGATTGGCTGCTGCCTTGCCCTGTTCCAGAGCAGCTAGCTCATGTCTGACCCTGCAGGAGATCAGTTTTGTTGCCTGAGTAGGATGAAAGCTAGTGCACTGGAGAGTCTGGATACCTGTTTCCTGGTTGGTCCTGTCATTGTCCCAGCTCTTTTTGTGACAACCCGATGACTCATTTTTCCAGTATGTAAGATGAAGGTAGTAGCATTTAGTTACTTGGCAAGGTGAAATGATGATTAATTGGTCTTTGTTTCTGCAGTCCGATGCACAGAGTACGATTAGTTGCAATGCATGCGCACATCCTGCCAGGCAGGCCATCTTCAGGCTGCTCTTGTCAGTGTGACCATGAACCCCAGCAGAAGCAGCTGCTTTCAACTCTTTCTGAACCAGGGAGGGAGGTGCCTGGGTTTTTCTTTCCTCAGCCCCACACAAAGCTGGTTGTTTGTCTTTTACCTGAAGGGTCAGTGCAGATATGGGTGTTCTGAAATCACTTTGTTAAACATTCTCCAGATTCTAGGCTGGCCCCGTGCATGGTGATGAAGATCCAGTGGACTTAAGCTAGCAGCTGTAGGTGGCAAATTGCATTACAGGTTGCCCAGGAATATCATGCTCATTCTTCAGTGGGGGCAATGCCTCCCATGAAGACAATTTCAATCTAATTGTAACAATATTCTTTGAATATAATGAAATATAATACAAAAAGATTGTGATGACAATACAAATCAGCACAGCAGTTAATGAGAAAACCCTATGGGCCATTCATGTGTACACTGCCATTAACTTGTCTTCATTCTGTAACTTCATTTTTTTTCCTCTTTCACTGCAAAGGATTTACAGGTCTGGATGTTAAATCTATCTGACTTTTGTAACAGAGTAGTGAACAACACTGCGATCTAAATCTAAACTCAATAGCTGACAGAAGTACTCTTGTCATTAGAGATGAGGGAACTTCGGAAAAAAAGGCTCAGCTTCTCCAAGAAACTTCAGCTACTGTCAGTATTTCCAAAGACTGAAACCACCTTCACTCACTCTGCTCTTTTGATCATGTGCCTGGGGCTATCCTCCATGAATTCTCTACAGATTCACTAGAATTGCTAGAGCTCTTGGCATCCCTACAGGTTATAATGCCAGATTCTCTTTTCTGCAGAGCAGAAGTCTGTACTACAGAAAAGAGGGAAGGAGCCTTAATGATCTACCCCAGAGCCCACAGCCTCACTTGGAGAAATCAAGGAATGATGGCAAATTAGAGAATGAAAAAGTCCTCTCATTTCTTTCCTAGATCCTCCTTCCTGACCAGTAGCAGACTTTTTGCTGCTAGAAATGACATGCATACTACAATTTTACTGTACAATTTTTTATTACCCTGATTTCATGATGTTTCCTGGTGTGAGAGTCTGTGATACACATTTTACTTTTCCTCTGGGAGTTGAAAAAGAAACTTCTTACAGCAAAAGAGACCTTTCAGCCTATGACAGGAATAGCTTGGAGCTTGAATGTGGCAGTAACGGCTGTGCCAACTGGAGACATTGTTGGCACTCATGTACCACCTTTGTGTTCCTTTTCACCTTTACCATGCCCATCCCATCCACATCTCCCCAAATATTTATTGTAGCAAAAATGTATTGAATTGTTACCTAGTGGAGTCTGCTCCTGAAAATCACCAGTCTCGATGTCCAAAGCAGCAGCCAGGCCCAGACTAACAAGTGCCCTCACATTAATGGTGTTTCATTATGGTGAAGAAAGTACATCGGGTGTTCTCATACCTTCTCTTTGAGCTTTCAGATTGCCCTGAGAGCTTTTGTTTTTAACTTTTATCTGAAATTATCTGGGGCAGACTCCATTAATTTTATACTGTGCCAGCAGCAGAGGTCTGGGGGACTTCAAGGTGCAAAATTCACTGCTTAGATGGTGCCTCCATGCAGGCAGCCCAGAGAGACCTGCATACCCAGGAAGGAGGAGGTGAAGCCAAGCATAAGTTATGGTGTGAATAAGCACAGAGAAGACAGTGCCGGGAATATCTCCTGAGATCTTTCTGAGCTGAGAGCTGGTGGCTGGTAATGCCAGACCCTCTTCTGAGAAGCTGTCTTCAGCTTGCTGGTTTCTGCCTTGTTAAAGAAGCAAGGTTTTGTACAGTGTTTGTAAACAAGTGGAGCACCCGTCTCCCTTATCACAACTCTTCCTAACAGAAAATGACTACAGAACCATGAATTTTGGTTAAGTGTTAGGGTTAAAACACAAAGAGAAGAGGAACTGTAATTTAAATGCACAAGCTGTGTCTGCTTCTCTTCTGGCATCCTTCAAGACTGATTTTCTTTTCCTCCTTACCCCCCAGCCTGAAGCACCTCATTGTCTATAATGCAAGATTCGTTCAGGAATGTCATTTCTTTTGGAAGCCATCATTCTTTGGTATTTCTAATTGACTTTTTTTCCTTTTGGAACTTTCCATTTGTGGGAAATAGTAATAATTTTGGAGTTTGATATGATTTGGGCCAAAACTGAAAATGAGAAAAAATAAGCTAATACAGCCTTTTCAGACAGCTTTATTTGACTAGAACACACCTTGATTAATGTATGCATTTTTGTGTAATTTCAGGATAGCATTCTGAGACTCTTCTGTAAATGCACACTGCTCTTGATTTTTCAGTGTATGGCTTGGTTTCATTCATGGCTTTCAAGGAAAAGGACAGCCATATCATGGTCCCTATTCTATTACTGAATGAGAGATTTTGAACTAAAGAGAGAGGATGGTTTGCTCAACATCACACCATAAACATGTGGAATTTCTGGGAAGAGAAAGCAGAACTCCTGGAAGGAAAATTGTTAACAAAAAATAGCCAGTGGCCTCCATCTCTGTATCTCAGCATCTCAGCATGAGCCGTCAATTTAATTGGCTATGTAGACGATTTTGATTCACTAATACAAGGTCTATTAGAACTGAAGCTATTTCTGAATGACCTCTCTCAAAGCCTGCAGTTTCACTTATTTGGGGGTTTTATTACTGGATTTACAGCACCCCATTTATCTTGTTTTGTTGGCATGTGGAAGAACAGAATGTACTGTTCTGCAGAACCTAGTCTATACAAAGAATGACAGGCTATCAGCAGATAAAACTGGAAAAATATGAAATAGCTAAGCTACCTTTGGCATCTAGTAACTCAAGTTAGATTAGTAGAGAGAGAAAGGTCAAAGTACTGGCAAATTCCTTCTCTCAGCTGGAGGGAAGTGAGCAGAAATCTCAGAAGCAGAAGTACATTCTTTGATAGGGAATTTTGACTGATAATATAATAGACTGAGCTGAGAAAGAGGGAAAGAAAATCTCCATTGTTTTAAGTTAAATGTAACTGCGATGGCTGTAAAACAGTAGGGTTTGTCTCCATTTAATAGTAATGTGAAAGGTCTGGAAATAAAACAATAAGTTCAAAAAATAATTAAAAAAATAGTTGGAAGAGATCTGTGACTGACATCATCGAGGCTAAGAAAAGATTTTTTGAGTTTAATTTCTCTTTTTTTTGCATTATTTTCATTTAGCTGCAAATTATAGCTTCCCCTTTTTCTTGTTCAAAGCAATCTCTCAAAACCTTTCAGATAAGGTTGTGGCGAACAGCAGAACTTGAAACCAGAACCAGAAATTCCCTTGAAACCCAGATAGTCTTATGTGTTTTTTAAATGGGAAATGATGGATTTCATGCCCCTGAAAGCAAATGACTGGTACCTGAATCCTTCAGAGACCTCACGACATTTAGTACACAAATCTTTTCTTTCCTATCAATTCATTTTGAACTCCTTAACTCTCCTCTTTTCCCTTCCCTTCCCTTCCCTTCCCTTCCCTTCCCTCTTCTTTTCTCCTCTTCTGTCATTCAGGGGTCCATGTAGAAAAACCACAGAAGTAGCATTGTCCTATGATCTCTAAGCTGCCTGGGGCAGACCAAGTCCTGTGGTCACAAGGAGGCAGGGTTCCTGCTGGCTCCAGAGTCTTCATAGAGCTGCAGGCTCTTCTTTGGCATCCACCCATTTTTTGTCATGCCCTGGACTCATGACTAGTATCGCTGCTGGCTTAAGTCATGATTTGACCCATATGCTGGAACACAAGAATATGGTGGATGTCAGTAGCAGGGTAGTGATTCACTACCTGGCATTATCTATCTGTACCAGTCCACATCTCCCATGAGTCTGGAGAAAGAAGCCCACACAGACATATAAAATGTTCTGTGACATATCTGAAGCCTGGAATATACCTTTCTGTGAAATATACTTGCCCCTCGCTATACTTAGGCACGTTCTTAGAATGATCAGTCTGGATTAGCTCTTAAAATAAAATGAAGCTCACAGCAGTGGCAGACGTAACAGGGTTTGTCACCAGCAGGACCCAGACTCGGTGCATGCTGAGGGGAACAGCTGGTGCAGAGAAATGAATAGCCAGCCATTGTCCTTGCACCTGGCCGGTACTGGCTCCCGCAGCCGGAGATGATAAACAGGGCGACCACGGAGATGACTGGTGTATTTGTTGGAAAGGCATAAATTAAACAGTAATTGTGGCAGGAGTATATGATGTGTAAGAATTATGCATAAAGGAGATGTGATGTACGTGATCTTCTACTCCCCCCATCAACGAAAGCTTTTTAGCTCTCTTGTCATAGGCATAAAAAGACCCCCAATGGGGGGGGTCCTTTCATGAAATGGAAAAATGGGGAATAGACAGATCAGGGAATGCAAATGAGCCTCCCAGAACACTGGACGAGACTCTAATCCTCATTATTCTTTGTGGATGCAGTGGTGATTTTGATTGTTGCTTTTGTTAGCTGAATGCAACTGAGACATTACTTGTACACGAGGCCTATCTGTTTAAGAGTGAGGATGGTGGGAGAAAAGCAAGTGCTGAACTCAGCCTGCCCTGCTGCTTACAGTGGAGGGCTTATGCAGTCATTACAAACACCAGCGATGTCTTCCGACATGGAATATGGAACAACTGACAGTTACCACCATGCACGGATTTACCTTGTGACTGGGAAGGGACAGGTAAGCCTGCTGCACTGGCTGTGCTCAGGAGGCAGGAGAAACCCTGTTCCTGTGGCTGCAGCCACCCTGGTCCCAGTACCATGAAATAAGGTCTGGGGTGATGGGAATTTGTTTCAGCACAAGGTGAACACCATGCTAATGCTTTGCTGGAGTCAGGGCCTTCACCTTTGATCATCAGTGCCCAAACTTACTTGAGCACAAGGGACTGCACACAACACCGCTTTCCTTAACCTCACGTACAGCTCTGCAGTGCTTTGCAATTTCCCTAGCACAGATGTCTAAACCAATCTTCCTGTTCAAATGAGTAATAGCAATTAGTAATAGCAGAACCCATCTCCCGAGACCTCATTATAAATCCCCAAACCCAGACGTTTACACACGGTTAGCAGTAGTGGGAGACCAATCACCTGCCTATTGCTCCCCTCAATGCAGAAGACAGATCCTAGGGATGGCAAATGTTTCCCCACTGGATGTTTGGACACTCAATCCAATTTTTCAAAAGTAAGCACCACAAAAGCGATATGAAGACTTATTCATCCCTTCTCTTTCAAAAACTGTTGCTATACCACCTTCCTACAGATGCCGAGAAAACTTGCCCATCGTTGCTTAGGGCCTTTGCAAAGAATAGCATCCATTACTCAAAGAGTGAGTAACAGCTCACAGATTACGTCTTGTGTTTCCTTTTTCTGCTGACAAATGCTTTCAAGAAATGCCAACAACTTCTTTCTTCTTCTTGGAGAACTGGAAAAATTTCCAGGTTGTGGATAATTTTGTGTTTTGCAACTTCCCACAAAATGGGTATTTTTCACAGATGCAGGATATTCCCTTGGAAAATCTCTGCACTGCCTGTCATCTCAGCAATAACTATGTGAAATAGATACAATTTCCTTTAACTTCATCACCTACCCACTTCTGATAGCAGCAGCGAAGGTAACAAATGCCACCAATTTTCACTCTACTTACAAAAGCTTTGAATGTCCTCTGGAACTGAAGCTCACATGGCTTGAAAAATACTTGGGGCTTCACAAGAGTCTGCTTTCAGCCAGCTGCCACAAATGATTCCTGAGCTGAGAAGCTCACATTTTCTGATTGAACCACTTTTCCCTGGCAAACTTCACCGACCAGCTGTGACGAGAACAGCCTGCTTGCCATTATTCTGCTTTGGGAAACCCAGACTTTATTGTTTTAAAAACTGGAAGATTCATACAACATTACTTAGGAAAAATTGTAAGTGACTTGTAGGATCAAAACTACTTAGAGAGTGGGCTGAAGGACCAATGTCTCTTCATCTCTCACTTTCTGAGTCTCAGCCAAAGCCACTGAGGAGAGGGGCTGCAGTGCAGATGTTCCTGGGCACTCAGCTAGGGGCTTTAATAGCAGCGAATGGGAGGAGAAAGACCACTTTCTATTATTAATGTTTTCAAGCTCATTTTTCAAACCTAGTATATATTGCTTATGGGAATTTTTCTTTTCTGTAGAAAACAGTACATTTTCTCAAAGTCTCTTGATCCTTTCTACACGCACCTCTTTTGAAGTAGACAAATATGATGGTGTTCACATTACTACAACTGGGTTTCAAGGTGCCTTTTATGTTCTAAAGCAAAATTCAGTGAGATTTAGCGGTCTGTGAATATCTGCAAATCGAGAAAGCTAAGGTCAGCTTTCTGGGACAGCGGCTAACCCTTTGTATAGGAAAAGAAATAAAATACTAAAAAATACAAATAAATAAGATTGAGGAAATTCCACGTGGCTGTGAGCGGTGGCTTGCTTTCCTAACATCTTCCTTGTTTAATTATTAAAGGAGATCATATCTATTCTGATAAAGGAACTCCTAAGAAAGCATGATAAATTGAAGATCCAAGTGTGAACGGAAATCCAGTTAAGCTTTTCAAAATCTGTGTGACTAATGTAACTACTTGACCTTAACTCATTTCAGAGTGAAATGATCACAACAACCCTGTGAACTATATATAGAAAGAGATGCTCATTTCTGACTTACGAGAAACAAGGCTTCTGCAAAGGATTGGACTGTGGAGAGAAAATCTACAGTACTGGTTGGTGTGGACTAACTGCACTCATCAGAAAGATGCATCTCCAGGACAAGTTCTGGCTGATGATGTGTAGTAAGAATCTGCAGACCCAAGCAAAGCCGCCCAAGCCCCATGGGATGGGGAATGGGAAGGCCTTTGTGGAGAGGCTGGTGGGGACCCCTCACTCTCATGTGAAGGGATCCTCATTACCCCACAAACAACTGCAGGGCTAAATAGGAAAGTGCATGTACCAGGAGGCTGTGGCAGCCTAGTTACTCTGCCAAACCAGGCAAAGGAAATTAAGCCGCATACATAGCAGCATCAGGCTGAGATGAGTTTCCCTGTCCAAAACTCATATGTACATCGAGCTTTCCTCTGCCTAGCATGCCTGCTTCTACTTGCTGCTCTGCCAAAAACTTGTCCTAGGTTACATCACTAGTTGATGACTGGCTCAGAGCCATGGGAATCCCTGAATCAGCTAGATAAAGGTTGCTCCCATTCTGATGCCATAAGGGATCTCATGCCATAGGGTTTTTTTGGTGCTGACCACAGACACACCCTTAATGATGCCCAGTTTGTCTTACCAAGTCATCTTAGTGGCATTATCCCACTTCAGAGAGGAAATTCCACTTTGCTGTGATTACCTAGGACCTCCTGCTGATATTCATAACCCTTCTGTTCTTTGTTAACTAATACAGGTCTTCAGGACATTTTGCCACACAGCTACAAATCTGTCTTCAGCATTGTTAACAAGAGGCCTTTCATTTGGATATGCATTTAGTTATGGTGCTCTGTACCCATAAAGGGCTTTTCACTACCTCATTAAGTAGATCTGAACAAGAAAAGCCTGAGAGGCAGACAGCTCCTCTGCATGAGCCAGCAGGTACTCCACACTTGTGGAAGACTTCTTTTCACCCCCAGAACATTACAGCAGATCTCCATGACTACCGAAAGTGTCATGAATCGCTTGATCTCTGCATGCACTTCTATGATTTCACCCTGAGAAAGTCTCACCTACACATGGCACAACCCTTGCAAAGCGTGAAGGCTGACTGGACATCAAGATTTCACCTTGCAAACCAGGAAGCTTAAATTTTGCAAAACCGATGCTTGAAACCTTATACATTTGTACCCATCCACAGCATTTAAACAGTTACTCCTCCAGCTGCTCCAATTCACAGTAAGGAGCTGCTTCCTTGTCTCAAACTGAGCCATTTAGTCCAACTCTCTGGACATGAGAATCAGGCCCCTTCTGCACACCCACCGGGTTTTCACTGTTTTACAGGCACAAGAAGACTTGAAAAGATTTCCTTGAAGGTTTGACCCCCTGTTACAGCAGGCAGCATGTTCATGAGCCTGCAAGTGTGGTAGTGGAAGGGATCCATTCATTTTGGTCTTGTAAACCTAAAGAACTAGGGGTGAGATTTGCTCTTGCCAAAATAAACTGGACTTCTGCAGCTGGTGGGTTGGGAGATGGCTGGGACCAGGATTTGCCCAAACTTGTGGTCTCAGAAATTGCCCACACTTTCTCCCTCTGGTTTCTAGACAGAAATGCAATTTAGAAGCTTCAAAACTGTGAAGTAAGGTAGGCAGGACATTCAGCTACAGGAATGCAAGATAGTGGAAAACACATCATTTCAGAGGGTTTCCACCAACACAAGAAAATGCTTTAAAATCTTCTAAAACGTTGGTGCCTGCAGGCAAAGAAACTAGGCCATGTGACTCAAACTTGTGACAGCTGCTTCAAGAGTATTTGAAAATGCAGTGGCTAATTTTCTTGGAAAACCAAGGCCCTGGCTACGGGTACAAGATGATCCAGGATGTACGTTCAGCTCCTAATACAAAGAAATCTGGGAACTGCTCCAGGAAATCAGTATCTGCAGGCCAGCCACTGCAGATAAACTGTAACTCACAAAATGTGGCACCTTCCCATCAGGCAGACCTCACTTATTACAGGTTTTGACCTATCAACTTTGACTTTACCTCTAAAGCCCAAATCATGCAAGCTACTTATCCTTGCAGCCTGGATCAGTCACAGACCACTAACCATAACTGCTCTGAGAAGGCGCATTTTTGCACGCCTGTGTACTTCTTCTGTAAGGGAATCATGGAAATCTAATCTGCAGGATCTGGGTCAGAAGGAAAAAAAGTTAATTTATGTGCAAGCAAAAGGCTGCCAGGCTTGGAGTAACTGCTCAGGCTGGGAGCTGGGGCACTGTTCTTATAACAGGTTGTACTTTCTGTTCTCAAGTTGGATAAACTGGTAGGTACCAATGTGACCACCAGTTTTGCAGCAGGCTGGCAGCATCTCGCCTCCCCGGGTGCCGGAATCCTGTGAATATTCGTTACCAGCGTTCTGCAGTGCCTCCCACCGAGTCCGGACTCCGGCAGAAGCTGAGGCTGCTGCCCTTCCACAATGCCTCTCTCGAGGCAGGGTGGCTTCCAGCTGCGCTTCAGCCCAGTTTGACAGCCTTCATCTAACTTCAATGTATTCTAAAGGTTCGTTCCTGCTCCCCATTACCCACGGAGCTACCCCTACCAATAACTATCTGAGATGAAAAATCTCAGCTCAGGGCTGCAATATTTTAAGGCTTTGCGCTTCCTAACCCGCCCCCCAGACACGAGACTACATTTTCTTGTCACACACCCTCCCACCCTTTTATTCCTGCGCCGCCAGGTGACATTTCCCAACTGTTCCCCGCTTGGGACATCCACACCGCGAGGGATTCCGAGCCGGAGCCCAGCCCTCATCGCGCGGGCCGGCACCAGGACTCCTGCGAGAAGCGCGCGCACAGACCCCGACATCCGCGGGTCCCACTCGCCCTTACTCCAAACCCGCCGCCCTACATCCCGCGGCGGCGCTTCCCGGCGCGGCCACCGGCCTCGCCCGCGGGGGGGCCCGGTTCCAGCTCCTGTTCCCAGCGGCGGGGCCCCGTGCCACCGGCAGCGACCCTCGCCCCGTGCCGGCGGGAGCGGGGCTTTCCCTCTCCCGATAAGCCCCTCCCGCTCCCCCGCCTGGCTCAGCCCCAGCC
>JANRGW010004355.1:0-13773 GCA_024733675.1 Psilopsiagon aymara | reverse complement strand
GGCCGGAGAGGGGGGACGGGGACAGGCGGGCGCCGCCCGGGGCCCTGCGGCGCTGCGGCTGCCGCCGGGATGTCCCGAAGTGCGCGACGGAGTGGGGGCTGCTCGCTGGGACTGACCCGCCGGAGGGCGGGGGCCTCCTCGGCGGCGGCGCTAGGAGCGGAAGGCTGCCCGCCTCGCAGCGCCCGTCCGCCGTAGCTGCGGGCAGGCGGGGGGCGGCCCAGTGTGCGCTGCCGGAGGCCGGAGCGCATCCCCGGCAGCGCCTCGGCTAACTCGGTGCTCGGCTGCAAAATCCCGACTGTATTTCAGCACGATTAAAAATGGAGTCCTACTCTTGAGTCCGTTTTATTTGCCGTTTTACAGCGGTTGGGTGCGTCAGGGTTATGAACTCACTTTTTACCGACCATTTAATGCTAACTGGCCGCGGGCTGGTTTTGGGTTCGGAGTAATTTTGGTAAGGTGTTTTCTCGCAGAAACTTGCATTGCTGCCAATGTTTGAAGGCATTCTTACAAAACGGTATTTCGGGCTAAAAGTAAAGGTAGACGAGAATTTTATTGCACTTTGCTAAGCCAGCGCCTTCCCTGACCCCCCCAAATCTTCAGTCAGGTGCTGGATTTTCAAACTGAGGTACAGAGTCCCTGCTCTTAACTTTTTCCCCCTCTCAGGCTGTTCTTCAGCATTTTACACCCGGAGCTTTGGAAAAAGTGGGAAGGTGGCTACAACTGGTTTTATAGTTTGTGGCAGTTGTTTTGCATGGCTGCTGTCAGCGAAAGGTAGTTCCAAGAATTTCGGTTTGGGTTTCAAAATGTCTGATTCCCGTGTATTATTTAATGGAAACTTTTCCTTAGAAATATTAGCAATTAATTACGAATCACTTTAACTCGCAAAGTCTTTGCCAGGCTGCTTTTATACGAGTAATACTCCAGAGAATCGTGGAGAATGCTTAGAATTTCCTTTTTGGTTGATTGTTTTGGTTTTTTCGTTTTTTCACAGTTTGCTGCAAGTGAGTGAACAAGGGAAAAAAACCCAACTAGCTGGAGTTAAGGAATTTCTAGAGCATTTTTGTTATGACTTCAGTCTGGTGATGTAATACGTGCGACATCCACTTGCAGGTGGTGTCTCACGCAGACACTTGGCTTTTGTTTAGTTTTTGAGGTGGGGAGAAACAGTGTTTCCACATTTTTTTGCTCAAGCACAAGCGACAGCAGAGGTGTGTTTCTGGTGCGACTGTTCCCTTGGGGACAATGAGGTGGTTGGTGTTCCTTGTGCAGATGCCCCTGGAGGTGGTGCCAGTGAACACTGGTAGCGGTCCAGCTTGCTAGCTGGACAGGCTGTCAGTCTTCAGCGGTCAAGCTGTGTGTCCCAGGTGCCTTATGCATTCTTCCTCTGTGCTGGCCAACTTCCTCAGGAGTTGAGGCTGCCTTTCAAAGAGCTACCATGGGATGCTCCTTTATTCTGTCTTCCTGCTTCCATATGACTTCAGTGGTCAGAAACATCCTCAGCTCTTGTCAGATTTTCACCCCTCCCCTTCCCTGCTCCTCTCACAACAGAGGTACAACACTGGCTTCAGCATTTGCTGAAAGTGCCTGGTCAGCACACCTCATCTTTGCTGTGACATGATCGTTGCATCTAGTCATATCTTTCATTTAGATACTCATAAGGGCTGGAGGAGTGGATGTGGTTGCTAGCTTTATTTTATGTCGGCTACTGCCCATCAGATAATCCTGAGCTGGACGTTTCGTAAATTATTTTCTCACTGATAAGTCCAAAGCTTTCAACAGTTTTGATTCAGGAGATGAAAGGAGAAACTGCTGCTGTCGTGCTGGAGAGCTGGGGGTCCAGCTCCTTGTGTGCAAAGAAAAGATTAGATAATGATAATGGATTCCCCCAAGTCTTCAAAACCGATGAATCTGAAATGAAGCTATGTAGTAAAGCCAGGGCCTCGGGGGCAAGTATCCCATTACTAGACTCAAGAGGTTTGCAAGAGTCTGTGCACTTACAGTTGGTTACTTGATTGCCAGGCAGTTTATGGAGGAGATGCCTGCTGCAGTGAGTGTATCGTGAGATTAAGAGAGTTCTGCTGTACACAGCCCTATTCATGGGAGCCTCTCTGGGTTGTGGATTAAGTGTGCTGGGCACAGGGAAGTTCTTCACTGCTGCTTTTGGTCCATTAAGCTGCATGCTGTGACTTGGGCTGCCCAGGATCACTGGTCCTGTGGGTCCCTCATCTCTGGGCTCACTCTTCTCCCCTGCATCGTCACCATATGTTGTTCTGGAGTAATTTGCATGTGTCTGATGTTACCACTGTCCTACTCTATACTGAAAAAGTGGTAGGTGATCATAATAACATAGCCTGTTTTCTTTCATGAATGTGACAAGACAGAAGTACACAGAGATGAAAGCAGCAGATTTAATAATTGCAAAATTAAGACTGTCTGTTCAAACTTTGGCTTTGCATCATGATTTCGGTAAGACAGGCTAATTATGCAGTCCCATCAGGACCCTGCTTCACTCAGGGAACGGATAATAGTTCAGATAATTTTTGGAAGTCTTCACAGTTCATTATGTGGTCCGGGTATTGTTTCTGCCCTCATCCATGTGCTGTAATGAAACAGAATTTTTCATTTCCTCTGGGCTTCTCCGTGCAGCTCTGACTAGTGGTGCCATGTAATAAGGAACTGCTGTTACAACACATGTTTACAGTGGAAAGATGTTCCCTTTTACATTTAGACAAATTTACTTTCAGTCCCCACACAGTTTTCTCTCCAAGTGTCTGTCAAATTTTGGCATGATGGTAAGAAATGTGAGCTGATTTCTCCCCTGCCTCAAGAGGGAGTCTGCTTATGCTGGTTTTTTTTTGGAGGTGTTTTAATTTTTGCATGTTCAGAGCTCAAACTGTGGCTGACTGTTCGTAGACTCCCACATGGGAATTGGGAAGGTGGAGAACGTAACCACTGACCAGATGTGGCAGCTTATCTCCATCTCGCGCTGAAACTATTGTGATGATGCTCACAAGGGGGATTCACGTTCTGTAGCTGTGCCTTTGTTTCCTGTCTTACCATCAGACCAAGCAGGAATTCTGTATATGATAGATAAATCTTTCTTGACCAAAGAATGAGGGACAGGTCATGGAGGGGGAGGTTTGTGGACTAGTTTAACAGTATCACAGTGCAGAGGGAAACTAAAATGCAGCATCACAGAAAGCCTCATTTTTTAGAACCCCTGCCTTCAGAATGGTTGAATGATGCTCCTAATAAATATTCAGTCTTCTAGCTAATTTTCTGTTTTACTTTTCTTAACAAAACTGGAAAATTTGACCTGTCATCATCTAAAATTATACCAGCAACTCCATGGGATTGAACACTCACTCCAGCGTTACGGATTACCAGTGTTCCCAGTGGCAATAGTAGGTTACCTTCATCTGCAGGCATAAGTGAGTGTAAGAGGGCAAGACATTTTGTGGATACTTTACTCTGAGCAGCAGAAGAGGAAAATCCAGAAGGCTTACTTCAGATCTGAGTGGCAAATTCCTTTTCTGCTTCTGCCTTGCTGAGCCTGGGTACTTTTAAACAGTTGGCTAGAACTGTTTTATTTCCTTATCGTATAAACTCCTTGCACTAGTTTCCATATATAGTTGTTTCTGATCCTAAAATTTTTTCTTCCACCCTTTTTCTTTGCCTTATTTCCATTTTTTGGCCTCATTGTGTCCAGGAGACCCCAGTCTTCTTCCTTTTCTTGATAGTTGCTGTCTTAGCATCTTGCTTCACCCCTTGTCCTTGTAACTTTAGTATCTCCAGCTTTGGTGCTGTAAGATGAGCAGAAAGGAGGAGCTGACTCCCCTTATCTGTGCTTTTCCCCTTAAACATGGGATTCATTAGAGCCAGCTAAATTAAACTAAAAAAATATGGTATAGCTGTCTCTAAATCACTGTCCTACAGTGCACTGCCCCCTGTTTTAAGACTGTACTTTTTTCCCTCCAGTAGAAGTGAGCCCCTAAACTGCAGACATGGCAGAGCTGGCTAGTTGGTAGGTTGCCAGGTGGAGTGGCCAGGGGTCAAATTTGTACAGGATCCCTGGGCATGAGCGTCTCTGGGGGAGGAAAGGCTTTGGGGAAGCTAGTGGAGGTGGCTGGTGCAGGTCTCACTGGGGCGCGGTTTCCCAGGAGTGGAGTTCCTGGCGTGGCAGCTGAGAGGTTGTGTGAGCAGTGCCCACTGTGCTATCTGGGCTCTCAACTTATCTGTAGTTAGCTGGGTGTGAAATGGCCAGCAGTGCTCATGCACACTTCTCACCTGGGCTTCACAGATTTGTAAAACCAGGTTACTTTCAAATGAAAATGGTAATGTGGGACAAATGTATGAAGAAGAAAATCAGTCAGAGCAACAGTGCAGTGACCAATGTGTTGAAAACTGTGACTGGCCAACAATTAAGATTTACTAAAAAGAAAAAGATGCTATCCTGGAGGTGGGATTGTTAAAGAGGGTCACAAAATTTCTCAGTGTAATATTTAAAAATATATTTTTAGAGCACAGATTGCTGTAGTATTTAGGCATGGATTAGTATTTGCTCTCAAATGTTCCCTGCTGCGTGTAACAACCAGTTCCAGTTTGGCACTCTAGTGATGTTCAGTGTTAGCACCTTCTTATTGCTTAGCTTGAGGGAGTCCTATTGATATCAGTGTGACCACCTGGAAAATTAAGTTTTTGTTCTGTTGCAGTGACTACAAAATTTAATACCTGTTAATTTTCCAAAGGGAAACCATTTTGCTTCGTAATTCCAGTGAGTTCTTCTAAATGCGGAAATCAGTTGAATGCATATTTCACCATCTCTGTCAATGCAAATTGAGTTCGAAAGGTCTTTCACATTAGTTTTAGGATTTTTAAAACTATGCAATTACATGCTTTTGTAGCAAATGTAGTTTGTGTACTGCAGGTCTTTGCCAATTGAATCATGGCTGTGGTATTACTGGATACAGTAGAGTCTATCCTTTCGTGCAAGCAAGTACAGACCCTTTTGTTTTTTAACAGTTATTTGCTATCAAAATGATTATCGGTGCACTGACAGGATTCTGTGTTCATGTGATTAGTCATTCGCTCAAGTGTAGTGCTTGCATGAATAAGGGTTAGGCTTGATGTTTGTTAGGTCTTATATGAAGACACACAGTTTTTGAACTGATTGCTTTACTTTGCCTGTACTCATCCCATATCTTCCTCCCAGTGATCTAACAAGTAGTGACAAAATGATTTCTAGTCCTTGGAGATATTCGTAAGTTTTTGTCAGCCTTGCTTACATCCTTGCATATTGAGACATTCTTTGATATTAAAGTAGTGTGATGACTGGCAGACGTCCATTTTTCTCTGCTTTTCTTCCTGCAGTGTATGTGAGGGGGAAAAAAATAAACCTTGCATCCAGGTCAGGCTAAAATACTCCAGGTACTCTCCAAGGTGTCTAAATTACAACAGCATTAGTGGAGCATGAACTTTCTTTAAACAGTTTTGGTGGAAATTCAAATAATTTTGGAGAGGCCTCTTGAAGCAGTAATCTAGTAACCAGAGTGTGTAATTCCATGTGAAAGCTTGTGAGATTTTAAGTGGCGTACTGGCATTTCCCAGTAGACCTAGTGACGTTTATCTTGAGAGCATTCACTTTAACCTCTATCTCTGCAGTGGTAGAGTCTGTCAGCCCTCCTTCCTAGGCTTGAGAGGGATATTGCTGTTCTTGTCTGGGAGGTGGCTTAAGTCAGAACCTGGCTATTGAGTGTTCCTGGCACTCCCTGTCTCCATTTCTGTGGTACTGATACCTATTTTGGGAGCAGTGTACAGTTGAGGTCTCTGTGCACTGCACAGATGCCAAAGATGGCACATGGGCAGGGCTGGGAGCCAGCACAGCATCATGAGGGAGGTGTCTTTTGGAACTGACAGCTCCACATGCCGGAGCTGCTGTCTTGCAGAGATGCTGAGTACTGCAGCTAGGGTTACTGCATCTCCTGATTCCTACTGGGTTTCTAACAGCTCCTTTAGCCTTTAAGCATTGGAAATAAAAATACTGTCATACTGAAACTTGGAGAGGATAGATCGATAGCTCCAGCATCCCTAGATGTGAAACTAAAATAGGTGGTGATATCACTTGATTTAACCTTTTCTGCTTTTGTTCTTCCCTACTTGTGCTTTTGTGCTGGGTCTGGTGCCTAGCTGACTCTCAATCTGGGCCAATCCAGCCTGTGGTGTTTACATCTGTGCTTGGTATTAGGCCATCTACTGCTTGCCATGATTATCTCTTTATTCCCAGTGTGAGTTAGTATTTGCCACCAAAGCTTGCTAGGGCAGGTGCATTACAGTCTGCTTTTGTATTAGGCTGTCTGTTTCTCAAGGCACCAGAGTTGCTTTTCTGTAAACATTTCAAGGTATTAAAAGCTATTGGAAAGCTACAGTGAGAGAAGTTAATGGTGGAATGCTTTTCTGGAAGGATGATTCATGTGCAGACAAAGCAACAGCCACTGTTCAAAACGTGTAGATGCCTACCAGTCTTGAGACAGCCACTGATCTCTGCATTTACCATGATAAAGGCCACCAGGAAAATGCACTCTATGCTGAAGAGTGTGAAAGGTCTTTCTGGCCCAGGCGTGATTACTTGTGGCATGGAGGACCAGTTGTTGCCTGACCTGGTTAAGACAACTCAGAATTCACATGGGAGTATCAGGAGTGCATTGGCGTTAGTTGTACTGATGCTGATACAGGTAGAAGCTCAGGGCTGTTCTCTTTGGTATGATGAACTGGTGATATTTTCAGTTGGATTAAGGGTATTACATCACAAACCAGGGCAAGATTTCTCCTATGCAGATGGGGCCTGTACACCCTAAGCAAAAGCCGAAACTGGTGATTTGAGTTGTTCTCTGTTTTTGGACAACAGGTATTAAATGGAAAGAAGTTGGCAAGATGATAGCTGTGCAGATTATAGTGACTTCCACAAGAACATGTTAATTCTTATGATGGGTTTAAGCAGCGTAGGCAGTTGGTCCAGCTTGGAGCACAGATGGCTGTGTAAGCAAAACTACTGTGCGCATGTATAAGTGCCTGTCCTCTTTAGTTTGTGCAGTTCCACTCTTGACTTTCTGACTTAGTTTGGTGAGGTGATGGTGGAGCTGCAAATGGGTGGTTGAATAAGAGCCACAGGTAACTGACTTACTCCATCCCTGGCAGCGTTCAAAGGCCAGTGCCTTGAGCAACCTAGTCTAGTGGGAGGTGGCCCTGCCCACGTCAGGGGGGTAGGTACTATAGGTACTAGATGATTTTAAGGTCCTTTCCAACCTTAACCATTCTATGATCCTGTGATTCTGTGACTTTCTGTCACATGCTAATTGCTGATTTCATAATCAGGCACTAATTCTGACCGTGTGGTAAGTTAGAAGGTGTTAATGTGACAGGTATTGGTTGAGTCTTCATGTTTTCCATGGTGTCTTCCCACTGCCCTGTAGTTGCTAGGCCTTTTTGTTTTTTTTTTTCTGAAGACTCCTTGGAGACTAAGCCTGAAGTCGGTATAAGTGAAGTGTATGGAGATGGTTTAGCACCTACTCAGCCCTCCAGGAGACTATTGTCTGAATTCCCAGGTGAGCTGGGGTTTATCAGCTCCAAATCACCTTATTTTTTCTAGTCAAGGTGATCACTTCATGTGACTTCTCACCTAATAGAACTAGTGACATTGCACATGGGGTAAGCATGCCAAGGAGATCTGGGCTGCTTACAGCTTGTTCTCTTTAAGCCCCATCAGAGGATAAATATTTGATGCAACTACTTAGTCCTTGAGCTGCAGATTGGCATGTAAGTGTCAATATATAGGTGCCTACATGTGGAAAGCTGTCAGCCAGGCCCCCATTGCGAGGAGGGGTTGTCTGGAGTCAGTGGCTCTTGGAAGGTGGGGGAGTCAGGTGGGTCTGTGCTGGGTCACACCAGCCTGAGTTTGCATACTGCTCCCTGAAGATGAACATTGGCTTCTCTTCCCAAGGATATAAGAGAGAGTCTTGTGACACAGAAGAAAGCCTGTGTTTTAGGTGGCTTGCCAGGTACTGCTGTCTTGTTTTTTCAATCCTTACTGGAGAATGATTGGAAACTTTCATCTCAACTGGTCGGCAAAGACTGCTTAAGTTTTAGAGAGACATCAGTGATCATCGGTGGGTGTTACCAATATATGCCACGAGCCAAGCTGTTCTAAAAGACTTCTGTTACTGTTTATTGGCTGTTACTTGTTATTGTTGCTGCACAGTAGATCCAAGACTACCTTTTGCGTCTACATTTTTCCCATTGCATTCTTCCTTCTGCATTCAGGCTCCTAGGAAGGTGGCTGATCATTTCTGTGTTGCTCTATTATTTGTACTGTTTAACCAGTTATATGTATGGCAATACCATTTTGTCTCGGTAATCTTTTGAATATCAGATTGTATTCCAGGGCTCACCAAAGCAAACACATTGGATAATTAGTTCAAGTTCTTTGTTCAGGCTGTTTTGTTGTTATGGTGGTGGTTTATTTTATACAGCTGCATTGCTGTATTAGCAGAATAATACTGTATGACTTCAATTAAAATAAAGCTATGCTGATGGCAGAGGAAGTTCGGAAGATTCATGCAGCTGGTTGGTGGGGAGTAGCCTTCCACAGAAATGACTCAGCTCTGGTTCAGGCTGGCAGAGTGAACAATTCCTAGCTGTTTAGGGCTGTGAAGAGAGCACTGTTTATGGGAAAGCAGGGGTAGGGATTAAAAGTGCTTGCTTTGCAAAGTTATGTGTCCCACAGGTGCCATTCTGACCTAGGTAATGTGCTGGCAAGTGAAGTGTCCTTGACAGAGATGATGAGATGCTAGAGTAATAGTAGGTGAAATGCAAGTCATGATAAGGGTTTTGCACCTGATCCAGTGCTAAGACCTTACCTCTTTGTGAGGTTTTATTTAATAATTTCTTCTTCCAGATCTGTAACAACCTGCTGCCACCTGACAGTTGTTTCAAGGTGATAGTAGGGAGTGGGGCTGCCTCTTCCAACAGCTGCCATGCTTCTCTGTCTTCTGTCCCCAGCCTCACCACCTCCCTTGAGCTTTACCAGCAATCATAAGTCTGGGCCCTGACCTGAAACCTATGCTGACAAGCACAGGAAACAATTATCTGTTTCTGTCCACTGACTGAAAAACTCTGGTGCCTAACACAATAGATGATGTGGGAATGTGGTGGGGGAAGAGTGAATTTTGCTTTAGGCATCTGCATTGAGGGCTTGGAACAAATGGTAGCAGTCACAAAATTGAAGTCATGGAGTCACCGCATTTGGCCTGCTGGGTGCATCTTTGCTTTTATGATGGGTGTGTAAACTGAAGTAAACAATATTCTCCTCCATTTACTTAATCAGAGGCAAGTTCCTCTGGCAGCTGTTGTTCTGCTGCTTTCATTTGCATCATAAACCAGAAATGGTAGTCTTCATTTACCCTGTTTCTGGTTTTTCCTTTGATTTTCTTTTTGGTTTTAAACGTAGAATAGTTACTGTGTTGGGGTTTTTGTTGTTTTTGAAGGTGATTTATCTCGTCTGCTTCTATTCCTGGCTTTTATTGATGTTTATAAACCTGAAACAAGAAACTGATAAAAAGCCAAACACCAAGATCGGCTCCTTTGCAGTATTCTGTCATGCTTTCGTTTTTGAAAGAAAAGTTAATTTTATGGTAGTTCTGTCAAACATAAAATATAACCTTGTTTAAACAGTGAGCTACCTTTGCTCAAATGTACATTTGTTTGGAATATTTTAGGTTATTTCTATTTTAGAGGACATTTATGCGCTGCCCTTTGCAGCTATTTTCTGGATTACTGATCAAAATAACTACAGTGGAACACGTTAAAACGTTTATTTTTTATGTGGAAACCTAACTTCTTGAAAGAAGAAGTGTGCAATTGCAGTTGCAACTTGGCAGCTGGTCTATTACAGCCATGCACTTGTGTCAAAATGTCGAAGCCGTTCTGCTACACAAAATTGCACACTGTCTCATTTTGTTCTTTTAGGCAGTGAAAACCATCTTGAAACTGAGAGGTAAAATAGAGGCACTTTTATGGTCATTTAGGTATTATTTCACAAAGGTCTGCTGGGAGAATGGATGCTGCTCTCTTGTACCTCATAATCTTTCATTTTTCTGAAGTTCAGTTTCACAACTTTGGTGAGCTATTAGCTTCTTGGAGGCCAATTATTTTTGGGTGACAAAACCAGCTTGGTGCTGCAGGTGTGGATGGGCAGTTTGGTCATGTGAATTTCTGTTTACTCCCCTTTGTTGTGTCTCTCGACAGACATCCTGCTGTTATCATAAAACAGTTAAGATGATGATTCTAGCTCTGATTTTGTGAAGATTAATCTCAAAATACATTTCTAATAAATGGGAAATAGAAGGGCTTTGTGACAAGAATTTTAGAAGTTTTGTAATTCTCTAATAAATGCTTTGTCTCATTTACAAAATGATTAAATAACCCAAAGTGCTTTCAAGGGTGTGAATTGATGGGAAGAGCTCTTCACATCTGCTAATGTGGCTCCAATACTTAATGATCTGAATGTTGTCTCTTTCTCTCCTAAGGTATATCTGTTGCTGTTAACTAGGAAAGAGGCACCAAAAAAATTGCTTTGTTTTCTTTTTCTCCCTTAATATTTATGTAGGAACATGTGGCATGATTATGTTTGGCAGGAGATATGAATGGAGAGAAGTCTGCAAGGAATGTTCAGTACTTCACGGTCTGTTTTTTACAGATAGACCTGCTGGAATTTGAAATATTAGGCAGAACCAAATGTTGGCTTCAAGTTTCTTTATGCTTTTCAGGTGGTGGAGTGGTTTGTCAAGGCCTTCTTCAAATGAGCAGACTTTGCAATAACGAAACTGTTTCAGTGAAAGCAGGGGCTTTGGCTAGCATGGCATTAACCTTGATGTGGCAGAGATACCTATTGGGTTTCCAGAGTATTAGTGACAGTAGTGAAATGTCAGGTGAGTGCCCAGAAGAGGTGAGAGGGACCAGCTTTTCCTCTTAGCAATATTTTCCAGAGTGATCTCTGTGCCAGCATTTAACAATACAGCTTTTTGTATGGGGAATGGCTCTTCATTCTGTTGCTTTCTTGTAGCTGCTCTAGACTTGCTTTTGCTATGGTGATTGTTCGACCAGCCAAATCACGCTGAGTAGATAGAAGATCAGAAGGAATGTAGTCTAGTAAACGCCTAGTTAACTTAAATGCTGAAAATGACATCACTGTCCAAAATTCGAAGCTTTTTCCTGCTCATAGTTATGCTGTTTGGGAAGTTCCTCAGGTAGTGTGGCATCTGTGAATTCTCAAGGAGAGGCTGAAGAATATCCCATTCTGCAGTTCTTCTATTAACCAACCAGGAAAAATGGGAAAAAACTGTTGAAAGTCACCTTTACAGCAGCCTCTAGACACCCATAATGAAGAGGCTGTGAGCTTCTAAGGGAACTAGAGATCATACGTTTTTACAGCTGAACCCAAAAACATGTTCAAAGGAAACTCTTCTGTTTTAGTCGGTTAACTACAGCAGTTTGGATGACAAGTGTAAAGCTTTTATTCTAAAGCGGAGATCTTTAGACTTGTCTGTGTAGTAACTTTCTCTGCTGTCAGCTATAATTATACCTGCAACTGCTAGAACTTTTACACTCTGAAACACGGGGGGGGGCATAAATGGATTTTTGGCATGTTCTTTCTTCCTGCCTCCTGGCAGTAGTGGAAAGGAATATGCATGAAAATAGATGAATACAGGAAATGTGTAAGTAAGTGAGAACTGCTCATATTGGTACCTCCGGTATTTTGCTGCACATCTGACTTCTGATGATTTGCCTTTAATGGTTTCAGTTTAACCGGTTGCTCTGACATAAATTGCATAAGGTCACTAGAATTGCAAACTGTACTTTCAGACACTAAACAAGATGAAAGAATCAGTCATAGAATTGTACAATACCAGCTTGGAAGGAACCTTGAGGATCATCTGGTCCAACCTTTCTAAGTAAGCATGACCTAGACAAGATGTCCTAGTCCCCCATTGAGCCAAGTCTTAAAAGTGGCCAGTATTGGGGAATCCACCATTTCCTTGGAGAGATTATTCCAATGGCTAACCATTCTCATTGTGAAAAAGTTTCCTCTTGTGTCCAACCGGAATCTCCCCAGGAGTAACTTGTGCCCATTACTGCTGGTATTTTCCATGTAATTCCTTGTAAAGAGGGAGTCTTCTTTGTGGCCACCCTTTAAATACTAGAACATTATGATAAGGTCTCCCCTGAGCCTTCTTTTCTCTGGGCTGAGAGATTAGTCATTGGTAGCCAATAAAATTCATGCTTCTCAACAGTACCTCAAAATCTGCATGTTCTTAGTGGATTTTTCAGAGATCTAAGGCAAATAGTGAGATTATCAGTGTCACATGTGTAGAAGGAACTTCCAAAGAGTCCCTAGGGAAAGCCTCTCATCTCTGTTCTCTCCAGTTTGGTATTTCGTTTTAATGACTGAACAAGTTCATATTTTGAAATGAAATAGGCTTTTTTTGCTTTAAGGGAATGTTTTTGGGGAATGTGCTTTGCCTGCAGTTTATAGGCGAGTCCCTGAAGGAAAGGTGTTGCAGAAGATTCTTCTTGCAATTGTGCTGCTTCTGGCATTAGAAATTGAGGTAGAGAAATGAGGTGAAGATGTGGTATCTTCCAGGACATGGCTTGGAAACATTTTCTCATGCTCTTTGTGCCTGTCTCTTTTGGCTAAATAAGTCTTAAGAGCTACCGTAATCTTGCATTTATAGAAGGTAACATTGAAGATTTTGTTTTTTCATAGCCTTTTAACAAAAACTTGATGGGAAGTGGCAAAGCCACTAGCTTGGCAAAGATATGTTGTTGTAAAGTGGGGCATGTTCTTTCTTCCTGCCTCCTGGCTGTAGTTTGTGTATTGCTGCTGTAGGACAGGTAAGGCTGGATAGTATGTTTGTTAATGAGAGTCTGAGTAAAAGTAAATGTAGCAGCATAACACCTGCAAATTATGTTTGATTATTTGTGTAGCAGGGACAAGAACAGGATTAAAAGCCATGCAAGCAAATGGTGGGGCTTTTCCCTGGTTATCAGAGAAATTTAAAGTCCTAAGGAAAACCAACTAAAATCCTGGATCACAGCAGCCTCTCTCCAGAAGACTTGGTGTTAACTCTTTTGAAAGTCACGGAGCTCTGGCTCAGGCTGGAAAAGTGCAGGGAGCCATTTCCTCTGTTTTGCATGGGATAAGGTGATGCTTGAGCAGAAAAGACCTGAGGAAACCTGCTCACATTTGAATGCCACAATATAGAGGTGAAAAGGCATCTTGCCGGCCCTGTTGCAGTAGTAGTTTTTGGTGGAGGAAGTAAAAGTCAGAAATACAGAGGAGAAATATTTATAATACTTGGGTAAGTATCTACAAACTTCAGAACTAGAAACTCTAAAGATCAGTAGGAACTCCAACTGAAAATTTCCTGTCCTTTCTCTGCCTCCCAGCTACCAGTGAACAGCCACAAATGGAGTCATACATAGTCTGTGGTACTTGGGTGAGAAAGAGGAAAACGTCACTGGTCCATAAACATTTTTTGTAGAACATTTTTGTTTAGAAGCTGATATTGTTGCAGGGAGATAACTGAAATAAATTGTTCTTTGCTGAAGGATATAGCAAAGGCTGCTACTTTGCTGCTATTATAGAATCATAGAATAGTTAGGGTTGGAAAAGACCTTAAGATCATCTAGTTCCAACCCCCCTGCCATGGGCAGGGACAC
>JANRGW010004354.1:0-17457 GCA_024733675.1 Psilopsiagon aymara | reverse complement strand
CGTGCGTTTCCTCCGGCGCCCGGCGCGCCAGCGGAGCGCGGCGGGGATGGGAGGTCAGAGCGCGGCAGCCGCGGAGCCCGGCCCGGCAGCAGACCCGGCCCCGGCCCTTATTTCAATCTCTCTCTCTCTCTCTCTCTCTGGTATTGCAGGAGGAAATCCTGTGAATGTCATTGGGGGGCGGAGGGGGAACTCAGCTGGTGACAAGGCTTCGAGAGCAGACAGCCTCTGCGGGGGCAGCGGGGGCAGATCCCACCACAGGCAAGCTACAAAGGAACAATCCCTGCCAATGTCATCTGCCATCGAGAGGAAAAGCCTCGATCCTTCCGAGTAAGTGGCCTCTTTTTCTCCTCGCGCCCCCCACTCCTTTCCTCTATCCTCGGGAGCCTTTCGTCGGCCACTTATCCATCCCCGACGGAACCACTTGCCCGGCTCCGCCGCCGCCGGCATTGTGTGCCCGGCAGCGGGAAGCGGGGGCTCGGCACCAGCTCCAGCCGCTCCTTCCCCCCCTGGAGCCGACCTGGGGGTACCGGTACAGGGCACCGGCTGTCCCGGTCCCGCGGGGGGCTGCCGGTGGGGTGTGGGTCATTGCCAGCTCCCCAAGTTATGGGAAAGACAAGCCGGGGAGCAGGGAAGCGGTTATTCCACCCCCACCCCGAGCAGGGCATTTTCCACCCGTTCATCCGCCCCACGGGTACTGGAACGGCTCAGGGAAAGGGAGAGCATCGCGTTTTCACAGCCCAAGGTGGTTTTCGTTTGGAGGGACCTTCTCTCTGCCCTGTCTTTGACCTGCCCCAACTCACTGTAGCCGATTACAGTGAAAAGTCAGAGCCGTTATCTGTGGGTGCCCAACTTCCACATTTTTACAATGCAACTTTCAAGAGCTTGGATAAATAGCTTTGCTGCGGGCAGGCTGTTCTGCAAAGGGCATGCAGAAAGACTTGGTTGTAAAAAGGATCCCCACAAAGGGATATAGAAGATGAGAATTTCACCTTCATGTGGGTTTCCCACTCAGCGAAGGGACCGGTGCTGTGTTCTAATCCCGCTTTAGGGCTGTGCTCCACAGCTCTCCCATCCCTCCGGCACACACAGACATCCCATCCCACTGTGGCAAGAGGCACGGTAGCGCAGCATAAACCCGGAGCCATTCCAGCTCTGCACATGCTAATAACTGAAGTTATGTTTGTCTGGAATGATGATAAAAGAGAAGAAAAACACATTCTAAAATCTCCAATTTTAGATAATGCTTCAAGCATTGCTCTCAGTAAACTTGAATTAATTGTGGTTTGTTTTCTGTGAGCTAAATGCCACTAGAAATGCCATTGCTTGAAGCCTGGAGTGAACACATGGAAACTGTTTCTTTGGGGGATTAAATTAATTCATTCCATGTCACATCTGATGTTATATGTTACATTTCCTCTTATTCTATACTGTTTTCTTAAGAAACAATAATCCATGCTCCCAGGTATATGATGTACAGGTTTCAACTACAAAGCTTTAGTAATCTGTATTTATTTACCTACTTTGTGTTTGAGTGACTTTTAAGTGCTGGCTTAGAAATCTATGGACATCAAAAAGCTAATGCATAAACCAGCAACTCTGTTCTGCATAAACATCCGCTCGGCTGTTCCGGAGTTCAGGGCTTTCACAGAAACCTGGCTTGTGATTCCTGCACACCCCTAAGATGAAACATTTTAGTGTCCATCTGAAGTTTATATGGATAATAAAGGAAAAAAAAATGTGTATTTCCTTCTGTTAGAAAGCTCATAGAACTTGTCAGAGTGGAAACCATACATTAGGAAAGGGAGGATGGATCCCAAAAGAATAGACTTGGGAAAACTAGGGCCTAATTACGTACTGAGTTCCTCATGATTCTAACAAAACATCACAGGGTGGAGAACTGGTAGGAGAGGGATGTTGTAACACGACTTGCAGGGTACAGCAGTTTAAACTTAGAAGAGCAAAAACCAGAACAGAATCTAATCAGATACTATCTCTAGGGCTCAGCAGGAGGAGTTTCTCAGCACAGTTCTTGACCAGTGGTTGTTTTTCCCTGCTGAAGAAGTAATTTTTGCCCAGAAAACTGCTGAGCCGGTAAATAAGCAGTAGGAATATCATCTTTTCCTGTTGCCTGCTGGAAACTGGGAGCATCCTCGTCCTTCTCCATCAGTGCAGGTCCCCTCTGCCCCACTAGCCCAAGGGAGGACAGACCAGGAACTAAGGGAGAAACCAATAACCTATGCGACAAGTTTGGGGCTCCAAAAAGAACTTCATTGAGCACTCAGTCACCACCCAGCAGAGCATTAATGTGCAAACGTATACCTTCCTTGCTGCTAGCCACAGGTTGGAAGCTAAGCAAGTGCTTAAAGGATCGATCCAAGAGTTCATTAACTTCCCTGGATGAGGCTTTTGGAGGCAGCACCAGGTTGCTGCAAATGTATTTTGCTGTTCTGGTTTTGGGCAGAACTTGCAAAATTACACAAAAAGGCAAAGATAAAAATTCCTTAAGGAAGTAGCTTTGAAGGAAATTCCTGTTTTATCCCCAGGTTTTACCAGAACCATCCTTTATTTCAGAGCTTTTCAGAAAGGGAAAAAAATAAGGGTGTGACTAATCAGTGCTGGTATCACAATGATTGTGCCTCTTTTCATGCAAGGATGTGTAAATCCCAAATAATTAGAGTTGTGTTGGTATAGACCCACCCCACAGGAATCATGCCTTTAGCTTAAGGAAAAAGGAAGTCCTGCAGTAACATGAGGTAAAACTCCAGCTCTATTAAAAACAGCAGCAAAACTTAAACCCATTGGGCAATGGCCTCATCTGCTGTATTTATTCATATCATGCTGTTCAGAGAAATGACATCTTCAGTCTTCACATTTACATTTCCCAATGAAAACTTGACTGCACTTCAAATCCCTGAGGTGCCTTTTCCAGTCCTTTAGTCCTTGGTGAGGCAGAAATACCCCTTGCTTCCAGCAGCACTGCAGCCAAAGCCTACAAGCTCAGGTTTATGATGTAGGCTCGTGTATTTTTGGATTCATCTTAAACACTTTATGGTTCTGCTAGGGTTCTTCACTAACTTACAGGTAAATCCAGAGGTTATCTGTGTTGACCAGGTCACTTCCAGTTGGAAATGAAAACACTGCTATAAGTTGTTGCCAAACCAGAATGATTTG
Organism: Psilopsiagon aymara; assembly: GCA_024733675.1. Taxonomy (NCBI): domain Eukaryota; kingdom Metazoa; phylum Chordata; class Aves; order Psittaciformes; family Psittacidae; genus Psilopsiagon; species Psilopsiagon aymara. The sequence continues at coordinate 14,286 of JANRGW010004354.1, read as the reverse complement.
GAAAGGTGAAGAATATAGCAAGAACTTTGTGGATGTTGGCAGGCATCAGTCATGAACTGGTGAATCCAGGCAGCTTTTTGACTGCACTTCTGCAAAGGGCAATCCTTAATTATGGAAGAATCGTGTTATGGGAAAGGTATTGCTTTTGTAAGAACTACATGAATTGAGAAACATGACTGAGCAGTTCAGGTTCTGGCCAGTAGAAGGAAAATGATGGAGCTACACAGACAACAATGTCTGAGTAAAGTAACAGATGCCTTCCCAGCAATGAATGCACAGGGGTGACACAGAGACTGTCAGGTTTATGCATTATTCTTTGAAGAAAAATAAATACGTTAGTACATTTGTGGGAGCTCTTACTAAGTCCTTACATTTTAAGCTGATCCTTTTTTCTTTAAAGAAAAGGATAAATCATTTATTGCACTGGAGAAAAAGAAAAGAGGGCATAATCCCTGTTCTAACTTGATCTATCTCATGTTTCATTTTGGTTTTCCTTCTCCTTCTGATGTGGATGCTTTCAGGGTACAGTTTCCTTCTCCAATGATTCTTTCATTCCCTCAGGGAGCCAGTGGATGAAGTCCTCCAAATTCCCCCCTCGCTGCTGACATGCGGCGGTTGCCAACAGAACATTGGGGACCGCTACTTCCTGAAAGCCATCGACCAGTACTGGCACGAAGACTGCCTCAGCTGCGACCTCTGCGGCTGCAGGCTGGGCGAGGTGGGGAGGCGGTTGTATTACAAACTGGGCAGAAAGCTCTGCAGAAGGGACTATCTCAGGTACACACCCTACTCCTTCTACCCTCACTCCCCTTCTTTTCTACCATTTAATTCATTTACTTAGCATATCTAGTGAGCAAAGGCCCATAGAATCATAGAATGGTTTGGGTTAGAAAGGGCCTTAAGATCATCCACTTCCAACCTCCCTACCATGGGCAAGGACACCTCCCACTAGATCATGTTGATCGAGAACCTGCCCATAATGAATTCTTTTTGATTACTCTTAAATATAAAGCCTGACAGCAGTCACAGCTGTAATACAGCACTGTCTACAAGTTCAGGCTTACAATACGGCTCATATATTTGGGGGGTTCATGCAGAGATGCTTTATGGTACTTCTGAGGTTACTTGGAAAGTTATAGAGGTTATCTGTGGTGATGAGGTCACTTGGAGTTGTTTATAGGTTAAATCTTTAAAATCTTGTTGGGGAAGAAAAAGCATTTTTTAATGAAAATGAATTGGTCCTGAATAGACAAGAATTTGCTGAATCAGGTCCTACAAATACGCTTGTCACAAGTATTGTCATTAACATCTCGCTGCCTGTCTGTTCTGCCAAAATTTGTAAGGAGAAGGATTAAATTGAGATTAAGATAGTTCACAAAAATGGGTAGCAAAGGATCTTTACAGTTTGGATTACAATTAAAGGGCATTGATCTTTGCTGTGCTGGTTGCGTACCAATTCTAATGGATCTCCCATGTGTCAGGAGGTCTGTGGAACAGAATAATGGTATTTGATGTGTTTTCAGCTCCCCTGCGGAAGGCTGATTTACCTGCTAATAAAAACTAAGCCAAAATCTCAGTGGAGTTCCTAATTCCTGAGCGTACTGATGGAAATTTTGCTAAGCAGATACTAAGAACTAAGTTTTGTTAATGGGATCACTTGTAAGTACTCTGCATACCCAACAGTTTCCAGATACTTTTCATCTTAAAATGGAAGCAACAGAAATATGGCAATGCAATTAATGTATTGTCTCGCAGTGAAAGTCAACGTTTTTACTTCTTTAATAATGTAATATATAATACCTTCCCTCATCAATGAAAAATTTGGCAACCTTTGTGTAACCTTTGGCTTACTTTCGTTGTGAACGTTCGAGGTAAACACTGCCATCTCCTGGTAGACGAAAGAAATGATGTCGTTTCCCCTTCAAGACCTTTTAATTTAGCAGGCATTCTATTTCCAGTTCAGAAGATGATATAAAGCGGGCACGGCACATGTAAGAGAGGTGTAGGAAGTGGAAAAACTCTTTCCCGAATTAGTATAGAAACTCGGAAGCCAAACCTAATAGGTTTATACATTGAACAAGAAGGATGTAGCTCTTCTCCCCCCCCATTTTAAGAAAAAATATATTTCTTAATTCATGCTTATTTAGTCTTCTTTCTTTCATTCATTCTTAATTCATGTTTATTTATTAACGATTTGATGTACCAAATGTGCAGCCGGCACTGCATGAAAGGCTGGCATTCACACATAGATAAGTATGTAGTCTTAGCATGTATCCTTCTGAAATGCAGCAGGAGTGACTTCATGGATATGGAAATGTCTGGGTTTGAAAGAGCCTCCAGTGTGGAGGCAGTGACAAGAGACAGGGGAGTCTTAGATCATAGTTTGTGTCTATTCCTTTGGTAAGCTACAATAGCAACAGCTGAAGATCGGTAAAATTTATCAATGGAAAGGTAATTTGTAATGATCATGGAAGTGGAAGTATTGGCACAGCACAACTTTATGCTTTGATCTGGGAAACCTTTACTCCTCCTGAAGCTACTCAGCAATTCGTGATAAAGACATTGATCAGAGAAGTCAATTATATTGAAAATAGACCAGGAACTTGGACTTTCTACTTCAATTTTTGGCATGGCAAAGTTTAGTTCTGCTCAGCAGCTTTCCGTGTGACCTTATCTACCTTGGCAATATTGTGACCAATGGATCGAGGCACTGATGCTGTGTTCTTGTTGTCATTTGGTTTTTCCCATCTCTCCAGCAAAGGAACTCTGCTGACTTCTCTGCTGTTGTTGTTTCAGGCTCTTTGGCCAAGACGGCCTCTGCGCCTCCTGTGACAAGCGAATCCGCGCTTATGAGATGACCATGCGGGTGAAGGACAAAGTGTACCACCTTGAATGCTTCAAATGTGCTGCCTGCCAGAAGCATTTCTGTGTCGGGGACAGATACCTCCTCATCAACTCGGACATAGTATGTGAACAGGACATCTACGAGTGGACTAAGATAAATGGAATGATCTAGCAAAGACATGCCTCATAGTGTATAAAAGCCATCTCGTGGGTGACACCGATGCGTAGCTGCAGTGAGGAGATCATCACTTGAGCTATGGGCTTTGTCTAAAATGGGGGGAAAATACCACGGAGTCGGCTCTTTGCAGGCAGTGCTACATAGAATCTAAACTACAAATAGGTGAAGAAGGGAGATTGAAGCAATAGTAGATAGACTGACTTATGTTAACAAAGGCATAAGGACAATAACTGACATCAGCCATGTAGGCAAGAGATGGGGAACAAACACAACACAATAATGAATTCTCCTAACTGGAAAAAGAGTAGGGACTTCTGTAAAGAGATGTTATGACTTTGTCACCTGCAGACTAGGATTGTGCAATTGAACTTTCTTTTCATCTTGTTTTAGTTACTGAGTTTAGATGACAGCTCCTATTGTAGACATGAGGAAGAATACTGGGAGGAAAGGGCCATCACTTCCGTGGTCTTTCTACATGGCCTTACACTCTGGGTAGAAGAGAAAGAGGGAAGAGGGTGGGGGTTATTTTTTGCATGGAGTTTTTGTTTTCTTTGAGAATGAACAGTGCATCCTCTAGTCCCAAACTCTTCTTTAAAAGAATCCTGCTGAATAGTTGTTTTTTGGCACTGCTGTTTCAAGATGAGATGTTCCACAGATCATTTCTATACAAATATAAATCTAAAGAGTTGTTCAACTATTTTATTAACTTAGATTATATCAATAAAATATTTGTTGTGTGTAGTAAGACTCTGCAGCTTTAATAAAAATAACAGAAGATTTGAGTGGTGGTGTTTATTTCTTTTGGAGTTGGGCTGGATCTTCTGTTTCTATTATTTATTTTATGTTCTGTAGCAAGGTTTACACATTCTTGTCTACAGCTGATGCCTAATGGATCCACTTATGGTTGAGTTTCAACGACATTATGTGAGAACACCAATGTTCCAGTAAGCCTTGCTGAGTTCTTCATGCTGAGGATAAATTAGTGTTGTAGGAGAAACCATAGAATCATAATGGTTTGGGTTGGAAAAGGCCTTAAGATCATCCAGTTCCAACCCCCTGCCATGGGCAGGGATGCCTCACTCTAGACCATGTTGCCCAAGGCTCTGTCCAATCTGGCCTTGAACAATGCCAGGGATGGAGCATTTATCACTTCTTTGGACACCCTGTTTCAGGGCCTCACCACCCTCACTGTAAAGAACTTCTTACTTATATCCAATCTAAACTTCCCCTGTTTAAGTTTGAACCCATCGCCCCTTGTCCTATCACTACAGACCTTGATGAAGAGTCCTTCTCCAGCATCCATGAGATAATGTTGTGTGACACTGAGGCTCTTTGGTGTTTATGAGGATGCTTTGAGGTTGGTGGCTTGGAGAGAAATACATTTGAGTATACATATCAGAGTGTATCTCATCACAGAGGAGATCATGTAAGATCAGGTCTCTTAGAAAGGCAGACCGTTCTGATTTTGCTCTGGATTATTGAATTCAGTATAACATCATTAGAGCAAATGAATACTTGCTAGTATTTAGATGAATTAAGTTCAGAACCTTTCCTGCAAAGACTGTTGTCACTTGCTCCCTAAGCAAAAGACAGTTTCTTAGCACTGCAGTGATACTATAGAACACAAGGAGTATACCTGGTCAGGCAAAAGTGGATGTTTGATATCTTCCTCCCTCAGAGATAAGTAGTGGGTATTCAGGCAAGCAGAGAGTGACCCCACATGGAGCCTTTCTGAGCTTGTAGGAAGGTCCAGTGAGCTTCGTGTCAGCTTTCCTGCAGACCCCTCTGAATAACACCCACCGCAGACCACCATATTGTGAGAGATATGAATGGTCACTTCCTATCACTTTTTTTTCCCACTATTCTTGGTTTTAAAGACCTGTGTCATATTCCTTCCAACTTGTTTTTTCTGAAATGAATAATCCAAGTGCCTTCTTGCATGAAAACCATTTCATGCCTCTGATAATCTCTTTCTCATCAATGTGTGTTTTCTGGTTCTATGTTCTGCCTTTTTTTAGAGTGCCACTAGAACTGCAAATTGTGTTCAAATGTACTAAAAAATAGAGCTTTTAACACAGCTGAACAAGTCTGACAGTCCACTCAAGATATTTGGCATGTCAATTCACCCCATCAGTATGAACATGTAAGGAATAGTACCTAAACATATGGATATTTGTCCAATTTTGTCACCTAAGAGATCTCCCATTCAAGTGGCAGTACTGACCAATGACAACATCTTCCTTTTTACAATGGATATTCTGAGAACTCTTTTCTTGCTTTTGATGTCACAAGTAGTGTTTGGGACAAAACCTTTAAATCCTATCACGAATAATACAGGAAACTATACTTAATGAGATCATGCTTGAAAAGTGATTTAGCTCTTCTCAAGTGATATGCTGACCTCTGGAGGCCACAGGCAGCTGGTTATAATTATAATTCCTAGCCTAAACCATCCCTGCCAGCACAGGCAAGAACGCTATATACCCAAGGGAAAATACAGCTCTTCACCTGCAGTGGCTCCTTGCAAATATTTGGTCCAGCTAGAAATGAAGTCTCAATATCCTCATCAGTTTTCACAGCTTGGTGGGTGCAAGCAGGATGCTAACACAGGATGAAAGTGACAATTATTATTCAGTTTAGAACAACCACCAGACAAGGTTTTACTAACAGCTTCATGGCAGACACTTTCAAAGCCTTCCAGGTCACCATGCCCTGACATATCATTGTGATGTTCCTCTGAGAGTCCCTTTTTTTTCACCCCCTCTGCTTCCCCCTAAAATATGCCTTGATGGCACTGCTGTACAAGCAGGGCAGAGAAGTGCTTACAGCTTCATGAACATAGAATCATAGAATGGTTTGGGTTGGAAAGGACCTTCAGGATCACCTAGTTCCAACCACCTCCCATAAGTAGGGACACCTTCCATTAGACCAGGTTGCTTCAAGCCCCAGCCAGCCAGCAGCACTGGCTGGTATGAATACTGCCAGGGATGGGGCAGCCACAGCTTCTCGGGGCAGCCTGTGCTAGTGTCTTAACAGCCTCATAGTGAGGGACTTTTTCTGTTAGTTCATAGCAAGAAGATTTTGCAGATGGTGGCCATCAGCTGTAAAGCTGATTTTTCTGCAAACACTAGTGATAGGGAGACAAGAGCTCCACTACACCCCATGCTGCTGCCCACTGAAGGGTCTCTGAACCAAGAGCACACGTTTCAGATCACAGGTAGCCCTCTGACCATGTGAGGGGAGTGAGAGATAAAATGAGCTTCGCTTTGGCAAAGTAAGCCATGATTTTGACTTTGCAGAATTACTACAAAGATGTCCCAAGCCACATCCTGATCACTCCGTGATGTTGTAACTGAATATAATACAACTGCAATCACAGAGTTACATCAGCATAACGATAGCATCAATACAGCTAGAATCAACAGGCATCACTACAGGTGAGAGTTCTGACACTTGTTTCCTAAACCCTTTCCAGTGTAATTTTTAGCCTTACTCAGGCATGCTGCAGAGCTGATTTCTATGATTCCACAACCCAGAGACGTTTGACTGAAGATTTAGTGTAAGGGATCCATTAACATCTGGGTTGGGATTAGTGTCAATGGTTCATGGAGGCTGTGGGTTTGCACTAATGAAAGTGAGATCCATGTTCTGATCTCACCTCAGAAAGCATTTCCTGTGTCACTTTGGCAAGGTATTTAACTATTCCGTTACCTGCCTATAAAATGGAGCTGTTATCACTTCTTCCGTAAAAACTTTCTAATGGCAATACACTTACTATTTTCTGCATCGCTTGTACTAGAATATATGTTTTTAAATCTGAATGAATATATCTGTAAAGGAAGGATACTGCAGGGTCCACAGCAGATGTTCTTCTTATAAGACCATTGGTTTTATCCAGGCTATGTAACTTCAGAAAGGGCTTAAGCTGAACTGGAAAATGGCAGCTTGTGCCAGAACAAGAGCCTTCACTTGAGCAGAGTATACTCTACCTGTGCAATTATACCAGTCTGTTGGTGGACTTTTCCCACCAGATTCCCAACTTGTTCTCTCCGGATCCAGGAGGGGAACAGAACAGATTTACCTTGGAATTAGCATAACCAATGCTTCACCTCTGTCCTCCTACAGTAAGGACTCCCTCCTGAATAAGAAGAAAATAAACTGTTGCAAAACCACTGGGTAAAATGAAAGCAAAGATGATTTAAAGTCATAAGCAAAAAGCCCAAAAATCTGAATCTGTCTTCATCAGCCGATATTCAAATGCATTGTCCATTCTGTGTTTCGAATATCATCAGTACTTTAAAAGGCATATCATCCTTCAAGATTTCCCTTCTTTGTCCCCATTATTCAATGTCATGGTAGGAAGATGAGAGCATTACCATCGATATCACTTTTTTAATTCCATGCCCTTCAATAAGGGCAATAAGAGCCCTGCATAATAGAGTTTTCAGGGGAGAGAGTAAATGGGAATCGGTTGTTAATTCAATACAGGATACAGAAGCTGTCTCTCCCGTCCCTTTTCTCAAGGTAATACTGTGCCTCCAATTGTCATTATACCCAAGAATCAAATTATTTGAATTCTGGACACATCAGCACAAAACTGAAGACTCCCTGCCAATTTCATAGCCTGCTTTGGAAGAGAACATCAGAGAGCATCACTCATTTATACGACTGCCAGCCTGAGACTGTAAATTCAGAAAACAAGAAGGCCTCAGGTGCTGCACTTTAACACGTCTTCCTGCTCCTGAATCACCCCCCTCCTTTAGCACCCCCATCACATACAAGGTAACATTTTATGTCTGAAAGGCAAAGCTTTCAAGCATCTGCCATGGCCTGAATGTGAATTGAAAATGAGACTATTAAGTATATTAATTGATAACAGTGACTTATGACTTTGAAGGAGATTCATGGCACTGGGAAAAACAATCTATAAAGATTTTTGTTGCTCTAAAAAGACAGTGCAGCATCAGCTTATTTCACTTGCAGCAGGTTCATCTCTTTCATAGAGCATGCTGCACTGCAGGCAAAGGGAATTTTAATGGACACTGGAACAAAAATGATCTATTCCTCTATCCTATAACAAAAAAGCATAAAAAGAAAGAACAGAGAGATTGAAATAGGATATCAGCAAACATTTAAGGAACTGGAATTAAATGAAGAATCAGAAGTCTGTCAATGAGATGAAGATTAAACTGGCAAAAAGTTGAACCTTGTTTGAAGCAACTTGTTCCCTCCAGCAGTGGGTTGGTTTGTACCAGGCTAATGAGAAGGCACATCTCTCAAAGGTTCCTAATGAACCAGCAGATCTCTGATGGTGAATTCATCAATGCATTTTGCAGGAGTACATCATGTTCTGTTTAACACTTTTTCAAGTGCCTTGCAAGCACGGATGTGATAATGCATTACTCTTTCCCCTTTTTAAGATAGAAACCATGCTCCATAAGTGTGGAAACTGAGGCAGAAGATGAACCCAACCTGCTTAAAAACCACCCAACAACTCAGCCAAACTTGTACAAGAGCAGAACTTAGACCAGACCCCGTGGCTTGAGCAAGACCCTTCAACCACAGACACTTTTGCCACCATTGCCAAAGCACAGGGACAGCACTGGACTGACCTGTTCAACAGTGGGGATCTCAAATACACTTTGAACAGTCTCAAACAGCATTCTATATGAAAGCTTTCTATGAATTATGGCTGACAGTGCTATACATCCCTCCCTGCATAACAGACAACATGGTATATAAAGCCCAGCTGTGTCTGCAGAGGAGTTAACAGCCTAGGGAGACATTTGGGCTATATGGGTGGTAAAAAACCATGAACTTCAGCTAAAGAAATGCAATTGATGACATCTATGGCTTATTCTTCACAAAAAGAGAGCAATCCACCATTTCATCTCTCTAGCAATACTCAAACAAAGCCTGAAGCATCCTCAAGCCTCCTTACCTGTATTCTTCACCCACAGCAAAGGGATGATCAAAAGGCTCCTATTAAACTGTCTATTAAAAATTTATTTTTCTAACATTTGATTTTTTTGGTAGGCAAAAAACATCACACATAAAAAAAAATAATTAAGATTTTCAGGGAAGAGATTTTTCCTTTTTTAATGAAAAAGTTGAATTCACTTTTTGCTGAATGCTTCCTGATCACCTCTGCTCTCTCTGCCATATTCTGGTTACATTTATAGATCAGCATAATGCAGTGAAGCCTGTGACCAAGGGTGAATGGACTGCAACAAGTCTGATTTCCGTGGAGGTGCTGGAATAGGAGGATGCTGTAACAGGAATGATGCGGGATGCTGTAACAGGAATGACTGGAGTGGTGGAAAGTAGCTGTTGCCCTGCAGCGTTGAGAAACAACCTTTTAAAGCCATCGGTCAGGAGAACTAACTTCTTTTGTAACCCAGTAACTCTGTGCCAGCTTTCACATGATTCCTGAGATGTTTCTTCTTCAGGGCTGTATCTTCTTGGGTTGTTTGGTAAAAGCTCACACTAAGGCGGCTATGAAAGAAGCCTGAAAAGCAAGGCAGGATTTTGTTTTCTTGCTTTAGTTAATCACTGAAGCCCTCTGTCTAAAAGACAAGAAAAGAAAAAGCATTTCTCTTACTTGAAAGCTACAACAAATGTTTGCCAGGCTACTCATGGCAACAAAAGATCTGGAAGCAGTAGTGCAGCAGAGCAGCAAATGAGCATCAGGGATACAAGCAAGGAGGCAAAAGCCTCTGGATATAACAGCTGAGAGTTAAGAAGAGTTTATTTGTAACCAACTGATGATCCTCTTACAAGGGAAATACTGTCTAATGACTCCAGCTCCCTGTCTGTAGCTTCCACAACACGTCGGTGACAAGATGTATTTTCCCTTCTTATGGCAGGTTTGGATGCTTGTTAGTTCAGGGAGCAGCTTCCCAACCATGACCCCTAAGACCTTGACTTCAGCCTCCAGCCTTCTGACTTTTTTTAGACCCCTGATTTGAGGCTGGGATTAGGCGTTTGGTTTTCTACTCTCCTCAGATACGTGTCCTGCACCTCACATCAGATAACTTTACCAATGTATTTCACAACAGCTGAGAACTAGTTTTGAGATACAGATGATTTACTTATGGATAAAGACACAATCAAAATAAACATGAAATTCTTCATTGCTAAGACATGTAGCCTTCAGTATGACAATATCCTGAAGCATCTTGACAGCTCCCCAAAACGGTGCTTAGACATCACGTTGTATCTGATTAAACAGATCCAAGGCATGCAATCATCAGCCTAAGGATGCTTTGCAACACTGGGAAATCTTTGGTTGGTTCCTAAAACAACACTCCATCACAACATGGTTATGGGCGTTTTGCAGTCGGTAGGTACAAGCAAGTGCCAAACAAGCTGTGGCACAGTTGCCCTGGAATTCTTGGAGCTAGACCAGCAGTGAGTTTGACTCCACATGCACAGGCAGTGTGTTGTTCAGCTGATAAGCAAACTGAGAACGTGCATCAGCAAATACAGTTTGTTTATCCCGTAATAACTGTTTTTGAGTAGTGCAAGTGAAAAAGAGACCGGGTCTGCACTGGGCAGATAAGAGCTCTGACCAAAAGGACGACCAAAGGTCGCACCAGGCCTCCTGGAAACTTCAAAAGAGAAGCTCTTGGTGGGAATGGATGACTAAGGGAATTGCAAAGGGCTTCTGGAGGCTTTTATCTTTGTGCTACCTCTTCAAATCCAGCTCAACACTCCAGCCATTTCTTGCTGCCATCGTCTGATGCATTTACAGGAGTACAGGGCTGGGTTCAGCCTTGTTCCTCCTGCACAGGTGTCTGTAGCCAAAAAGCCCACTGTTGTGGCCACAGGTACATGACAGCCTCATTAATAACCTCAGCTACTAGCATAAAGAAAGAGTGCATGAAGCTGAAGACTGAGCTGCTGTTTCACTTAGATGTGGGGGTTTAGGGTCAAGAAAGACTCAATAGCAGCAGAATTTTCTCTAGGGCACCTCATTTTTCTCTACCTTCCTTGGGTAAAGAAAGACCTTCTGAGCTCCCGCTCAAACACACCAGAGTCCCAGCACCTTCCATGAGATCATGAAATACTCTTCCCATCCTCACTTTCAGCGGGGTCTCTCACACATCCCTTAGGCTGTGAATCATGTAATTGCACCATGAATCACACACAGTGAAATGCTGTAAGTGCATGAAGTGATAAATATTCCTGAGGCTTTATCACTGCCTTTTTTGACCAAGTTTGAAATTAGCAATCTTGGTCTCCAGTGAACTTCATCAGTGTTACTCTGTCAATATTAAACCAGCATACTCAACTGTATATGTACAGAACCTGAAAGCATGTATTGACATTGCTGGCCTGTGATGAAGGCACCTACTGATTATTCACTGCACTGAGTCTGTCTTCTACACTATCTGCTTCATTTAATGTGTTAGCTCTTGGAGGCAAGAATCATGCATTTCTGTGCTATTCATGCTCTGTAAAGTAAAAAAGCTTGATTTTTTATACTTTCACAGGTTAATGTTTACATTTGTGGCAGTATCTTTCATGTGAAAGAAGATGATATGAAAGGAAAACCAACTCTGAGCTAAGCAGCCCTGGGAAAGAATTAAACTTGGGTATGTCAGTGTGTGTCAATATGGAATCTTTCATCTGAAGAATAAAGCCCAGTCTGGCAAAATGACTCTCCAAGTGGGATTCCAAACTCTGCAAACATCCATAAATATTTCAGATCCATTTTGGAGCTAAGAATCTGAGATAAAAACATTTGCAAATGAAAGGAGACAAGTCTGAAGTCACAGAGCACCCTGACTCAGAGCTGTGCCCCACAGGAGAGGGGAGGACCAGAGGTGGCTTTTTGACAACCTTAGGCAACTGATGCATGCAAGAGCATCTGTGCATGTCCATCTGACAACTCCAGCTAGACCAGCCACAGGTATGTCACCACACTGCTCCTTCCTTAGCTCATCTCCACATCAGGACCCACAGAGGCCAGGGGCACAAGGATACGAGGCTCAAATTCAGCTTCTAACCTTTCATGCTAAGGGTCCTGCCTGGATTACTGCCTTGGGGGTCCAGAAGGATGAAAGCTGGGAGTAAACCCCAGCTGCGGCTGCTTTGACTCTTGCTGAAACCACTAGATAAAGTCCATTCGTTGATTCCTTGGCAATTCCTTTGACTTCATTTGACCTTGGAGCTGTCAAGGCTAATTTAGCATTGTCTGAGAGAGCTTTAGGAGGGGCATTAGTGTTGGCTGGGTGATGTGGCAGTAATAAGGAAGGGATTTTATTTCAACCCATTGTTTCATTCAGACAAAGGCAGCCTGAAGCTGTACTCTGACACATATCCCATTTGTTACTAAAATGTCCAACAAGCTCCTATGTAATATTTAGTTTATTCACGTACACATGTCATTGAAGTTCTGTCTCCGATCCCTTTAGCTACCCCCCCCCCCCCCGTCATCTTTCAAATCTCATCTGAGATTCACTCCTGGGAAGCCTGAGAAAGTGATTTGGTTATCACCTCGTATGTAAATCCCCCACCTTTCAAAGGGCTGATGAACTCCCCTTATGTTTATGTGATTCATTGGAGTCACTGCATGATCCTACAGCTCCTAGTTTTAATTTTCTCACCTTACTCCTTCCATGCTCTTTATTACAGCCACTCAGTGTGTGCTGGTTAATTTTAGATGATCAGATTTCCAAGCAAAGGTCATTGCCTGCTTGTTCCTATGAGGCCCTGACCTTACTGCATCTTTGCTACAGTAAAGAACAAACCCAATAATAATAGTATAATAACAACAGAAATTTTCCGGACCTCAGCTTCTTTCTTTCAACCAATTCCCCAAGCTGTCTATTCCCCTCAAAGTCTCACTTTTGCCATTTATTATTGTCCATTTAGAGCACCAAGCAGCTGATGTTGTGAAATGTGGATCATCCCCTGCCCAAAAATCTCAGCACATTAGCTGAATTTCAAGAGACACTCAGTACCCAGTGGCAAAGATCCCTTGTGTGTCATTTCAGCAGATTTTCAATAAGCAAAAATAAAGGAAGGTATCTAAACTCCTCATCATCTTTCGAAGATTAAACATGGGATGCACAAAGCAATCTGATAAATTTTCAGCCTGAGGAATACCTCTGATATATTTAGCCATTTGGGCTCTATGACTGGTGATAATGGAAGAAAAACTAGGCTCAGTTATTAAAGTGGAAAAGAACCTTTATGTCTAGACAGAGCTGGAAAAATGCCACCATAACTTACCTGCACCCACAGTTTGTGCAGCTGTCAGTTAGTTGATGGAGAATGCAAAGCCTGAAGTGGGTAAAACACTTAAATGCTTCGATTTTAAGTGGGTTTATCTTTGCTCTTAGGTTTTGGGGGGCTTTTTTGTTTGTTTTTTGTGCATTTTTTGCTCAGCTCCAGGAACTGACAGGTCCCTTTTACTACGTGTTCTTTGCAATTGTTAGGCTATGCATTAGGAAAGTACAATGACAACTCTTCAATGCAGGCTTGAGGAGCTAGCTACCCAGCACAGCTAAGTCATTTTTACTACTAACTCCAACAGAATTATAAGCCAACTCCATTTCCATCCTCACCACTGCCTAAGCTCCCAAGTATACATTTCCCCACAGTGCACTCACACTGTGTACATTTCCACACAGTGCAACCACTGACTGCTGCACAGACTGCCTGTTAAGTTTCAAAAGAGCAACAAAGAGCCATCCTCATCCACTCACTGACATGTGAGTGCTGGAGGAAATGTGAACCCACTTTCCAGTTTCGGCTAATACACTTATTTTGGAAGGCCACTAGGTAAGAATGAGTTTGCAATTGTTGTCAGAGCATCAGCAGCACTTTACAAAACCACAGTAACTTAATTCCTTGCCAGTAGATGCTCACCTTGAACATACGTGCACACCAGTTACTGTCACGGATAGTCCCTGTCACGGCGAAGGACTTCACCTCAATTCTCATCTTTCCATGCACTGTTGCAGATCTTCAGAAGCATTCAGCTCTTTTCCTATAGCTTGGCACACACTGTCCTTGAAGATTCCCCACTAATGGCACACACTGTCCATTAGGATTCCCCACTCTGTAATCCCGTTATTACCTTGGTGGTATGATGATTTGGAGGTGTTAATGCTTGTTGGCCATTTTGTGCAGGTGTAGTTAAACATTTAAGAGCAGTTTTGCACTTCTGAACGGCAATGACCAATTTGGTGGCCTTCTATGATGGAGCTACGGAACTGATGGACAGGGGTAGAGCAGTTGATGTCATCTACCTG
>JANRGW010004353.1:0-29304 GCA_024733675.1 Psilopsiagon aymara | reverse complement strand
GAGGGACTCTTCATTAGGGACTTGCATGGGTTCAGCAGTAGCAGTCATTTTTCTCCTTCCTGGTAACTGTAGTGACAGGACAGGGGGTAACGTGTTCAAACTTAAGCTGGGGAGATTTATGTTAGATATAAGGAAGTTCTTTACTGTGAGAGTGGTACAAAAGTTTCATCCCTGACAGTGTTCAAGGCCAGGTTGAACAGAGCCTGGAGCAATTTGGCCTAGTGGGAGATGTCCCTGACCATGGTAGGGGGGTTGGAACTGGATGACCTTGTCTTTTCCAACCTAAACCATTCTATGATCTATATATGATCAGCTCAAATCAAGCACTGGTTCAAAACCAAACCCCAGCCCACATGAGCCACTGATTCACAAATTATGCCAGCAAGCACAAGGATCAAGCCAAACTTTGGACCAGGCTTAAACCCTGGTATATCATAATTCTTTCTATGAAGATGGTAGGGCACACTGGAAAATTGTACTGGCTTTCATGTGCACCATGAAATGTTTTGATTAGGTAGAAGCTTGTAACAGCTTAAGCCAAATGACTAATGCAACTAGAACGTATCTTTATGTCATATATAACTGGTGCTACACTACCCCTCTCACTTCCTCTTAAGGCTCTTGCACATTCTAAAACCTATTTTGTGAAGCCTTCACCTTCATAAATATTTTGAGCATGAAGACTATAACCCAAAATCATGTTTTTATGTTTGTTATGTTGTATTTAAGTAGCAAGTGTAGAATTTCAGTATATAAAACAAAAGATACAAACTGACTGTACATGTCTGCTGTATAGTTTGGACTTATTTTTTTCTTCAGCAGTTTTTATTATTCATGCCTCTCCCCTATTCCAGGAGAGGAAAGTGACCAGAAAACAAATCCAGATGACCAGAATACACTGGAGATAAAAAAATAATAGCATTTGCAGTATATTCATTAAACAGAGCCCTTTCTCAACATGTGGCGCAAAAGTATTACAAGCATTGGTACTGTTTCTTGTATTCAGGACCTCAGTGTCATTACTTGCCAATTTCACATGAATTCACAAAATCCTAGGAAAGCAAAAGTTTCAGATTTTAATATGTCAATTAAAAACACTTTAAAAAACAAAACAAGGGTTTTAATCAGAAAAAGAAATATTTGCACCATGTTCTCTTACAGTTTAAGTTACATTAAGTTTGTATTTTCCAAACAAATTTTTACTATAGTATCTCATGATAATTGAACCTCTGCAAAAGTTGCAAAGTCCAGTAAATTTTCTCCCATATTCATTGCTATGGATATATCATTTACCCTCATTATTGAAACTTCATCAGATTTGGATGTTACAGAACTAGGAAAACAGTGTTGCATTAACACACAGGCGTTAAAACCAAGTGAAACACAACTTCAGAGCAGTCTGTAGACCTCCAATTAAGAATAATTTTAAAACAGGTTTAAAAAAAAACAAAGTCCACAGTATGACAAGCCTGCATTACAGAACTCGCAATACTTCATCTACATACAATGCATTTTTAATAAAAAATGCACTTCTTCCAGTTCTAACTTCACCTACCTAAGAACACCTTTTTTCTTACTGAAATCAGGAATAATAACATACATAAAAAAAAAAGGCAATTAAGAAATCAATGCTGTCAAGCTGTTACGGCCAAAGGGCACACCAAATATGCCATGAACAGTACTTTGTCTATCCTAATTTCTCCAACTAACTCACATGTAACTCCATCCACACTGTTAAGAGCAGCTAAACTGTGCCACTATGAGGGCCACTCATTCTCAGTGAATACCACTGCATAAAATTATTGTCTTGAGTCTTCTCCTTTTCACAAAGAGTAACTAGGAGCTTGAACTGTCTTTATGAACTTCTTGCATAAGATAATCACTATCAGAATCCAAGTTTTCTTCATCTTCTGATGGTTCTTCTGCCAGACGTTTCATACCCCGCTGTTGTGAAATGGCCAATGCATATTTAATATTGTAGATGTTCCATTCGCAGCTATAAAAATAAATAGGAACAAGTTAGAAATAAGATTCCATTTTCTCTTAAAATAAAAACACCTCTAAAAGAAGATTATCTCAAAAGTTCTAATACCAGACTAATATCCCCCAATTACTCCATGCTTTTGTGCAGGGTGTTGATTTAAACTTTTAAATTTAACAATACATACAGTTTTGAAACATCTTCAAAATGACGTTGGATGCTTTTCTGAAGGAACTGGATCACAGGGAGCAGCTTCACTGACCTTCAATGCAGAAAACATGTAATTTGCAGTGCAATTTTTATGTACATATGGAAGTCTAGAACTTTTCTATACTCACAAAACTTTCTCAAGCATACATGTTGACTTTTCAGCATGAACATTTTAAGAAAATACTAAATAAACAAAAGCTCTTTGCTTTTGACTCAGCCTTCAATGATTATACTCAACACAAAATATTGCCAGAAACAATTTTTCCTAACATAAAACTGCAGCTTGAAGAACTCATTCTGCTCAATGTAGTCATAACAGTTCCTTCCAGTTACTACAATACTTTCTGAATAAGGAAGAGTTGGTTTTAAGTTGTCCTCTTCTACTTCAAGAGTAACAAAATGGGAAAATGTTCCAGTCATTGAAGTAACAAAAACACGAATACCTGTGTTGAACCAAGGAAAGAGTTAAACAATGCACTGTTTCTTTTAACCTGCAAGACTCCTTCTCAGATTACTTCCCAGTTAACTTACTTTAAATTTGTAAATTTGCCTACTTTTTGTTCCAGGAAGTCTATAAACTGTATACTTTGGGTTGGCTGAATGTAATTCATAGACAAGGCCCATGTAGTTATGAAGAACTATGTAGAAAAGCAGAGTACTAACAAACTAAGAGTGCATGCTATAATCACAAGCCTACAAAAATGCAGTCTGTACCTGCACATTATCTTTTCATTACAATTAATATGCATAATTGTTTAAAAATGTAATTTCTAAAATCCTACCATCACTCTTGAAATCTTCATGTGATTTCAGGCTAAGCAAGCTAGGCTAAATTTTACCTGTAATAGCTGCAAAACATTTTTTGCAATTTATCTTCAAAACTCCTATTATGCATTCAAATTCTATTATACAAACTTCTTAGAATCATAGAATCTAGGTTGGAAACTACCTTTAAGATCATCAAGCTCAAACCGTAACTTTTTACCATTAGTAAAGAAGTTGTAAAAATTAAGTAGTTTAAATTGTGAGAATCACAGAATCATTCAGGTTGGAGCAAACCTTTAAGACTGAGTTCAAACTGCAATTTTCACCATTAGTAAAGAAGTTGTGAAAATTAAGTAGTTTTAATTGTTGTCTACCCATTGTCTAGAATGTCAGCAAATGTTAAGTAAAAATCCTAAGTTGACAGGTAAACAAATTTTAAAATGCTCGTCAGTGTTTTGACTTTCACAAGATCTCACCTTGTTTTCAATTTCTGTCCATGCAGCATGAGCAACTTATGAGCCCAAGTGAGATAGAATTCTAAATGACAAGATATCTCAAATGCAGAGGCCAGGAACTCCAATACTTTCTCCACGTATAGGTCTGGGAGTGATGAGCAGACAACATCAACTACACAAAAAGGAAAAAAGCCCATAGCCATCAAAGTTGAATAATGTCAAAGAGACCACAGTAAAGCATGAGGAAGGGGAGAAAAAAGAAAAAAAAAAAAGGAAATTAAAAGTCTTGATTGCATTTCATGGTATAGTACCTGTCCTTCCTCTCAGACCTTCTCAATCACTACTGTATTTAAAAGCAAGAACTTAACATCCTGCCCTTCCTCACCTCAAGTTCTTCCTCTTAACAGAATGCTCTCTCCCATCAACTCTCCTTTAGAACTTCCACCCTCTCCTCTTTCAGTTAAACTACATTTTACTGAATATGTCAGTAAAGGGGGGCTTGGACTAGGTAACTACTGAAGGATCTCTCCAACCCATTCTGTGATTCTATGATTTTGCAACTTGAATTCTGTTTCATCCTCTTTCTAACACCTCTTAGGCGCTTGAAGGCAGAAAAAATATTGCCCTTTTCTTTTGAATACTGAACAGACTCAGCTCTCTTAAGCCTCTCCTCAGCTGTCATGCACTCTGGCCCTCTACTAATTTTCCAAGCCCTCCACCAGATGCTCCAGAGTATCAATGTCTTTCTTGTGCTGTCAAGTCCAAAGCACAAGACTCGTGATGTGGCCTCACAAGTGCTCAACGGAGAAGACGAATCGCTTCCCTCAAACTGCTGACTACATCTTTGACATTACAGCCCAGTATTTGGTTAACTGCCGGCACTGGCACACAGCTAACTCATGTTAAACTTGCTGTGCCCCTTTAACACCAGCTGCTTCTGACAACTGACATCCAAAAACTTCACCTGTATATGCAGATCTGATCAAATTCCATGTTTAAAAGTCAATACATGAGCATGCTGCAAATTGGTAAAATTAAATTTAAACACTGCACTAAAAAGATTTTTGTTTGGCTGGTATTTTGGGGGGGTTTGAGGGTTTTTTTTACAAAATACCCTTTCTTAATCTTTAGTCTTCAGCTATGGTAGACATCAATGTTATACTTCTCCCCCCCAGCTCACAAATTGCTAAACTCTGCCCTTCACACCTCAACTTAACTTACTCATCTCTGCTTACAGAGATTTTAATTTAATGGAAGATCTACTCACCTTCATCACTAGGTACAGCCTCTATGACCTCCTGAATTAATTTTTTCTCATTCAGCTTGAAGGCCATGACAATAGCCTTAGTGTATTCCTTTTGATACAGTGTTTTCCGTATATTGCTGGGTGTGACATCAATATCCAGCTCAAAAGGATCAAAAATTAGCCCAGAGTCCAGTGAATAGATAAGGAGACCCTCAGTGGTGGTGGCTGCCCAACTTCGTCCTACAAGAGAAGTTAACAGTATTTAAGAACAAAGCTGAGTTTTCTAGGATGGAAACAAAAGGGTAATGATAAACAGGTATCATTTACAAGAAGTGAGTAAGACTCGAAGCCATGCATCATTGATGAACCTGTCAGCAATGACAATACTTGTAAAAAATGATGTACATTGATGATGATGCTGAAAGCGATGCATGCTTCTGTTTCCCAATTATCTGCTACATGGGAAACTAGCCTACAAACCTAGCACCACTGTGTAACATCTAGAGACACCATCTCCAAGCCACTTCTACTTCATTATTACTCCTCCAATACTCTATTATTTTTATTATTTTTTTAGTATCAGATGAAAAGAATAAACCTACATTTATCGTTAATACTCACCTGTAGGAGAGAATCTCAAGCAAGTCACTCTTATTTCCGGCTTAAAATGTCGGTAACTCATGTCACCTAAAAGAGAATTTTAAAAGTGATTTAAGATGTTCACCAAAAATTCCTGGTCTAGCTATCAACTCCAACTACACTGTTATCATTATGCTGATAAATAATGCAGAACGTGCCAAAACTTGGCAGAGTTAAAGACAAGGTAAGTAAGAGACAGTCCATGCCTAAGAGAACCTATAGCTGAATTGGTGGGACTGAATTCTGCTCTTTGAAAATTAAATCAGCACTGCTGGGTTCCATAGCCAGGAGACCTCCTGTTTCCTGATGCTTTTACTATGCAAAAGGACCCACTCATCCATCACCTGAACACTCATGTAACAGATTCCTGCAGCTACAGAATATTCATGTAATTTTAACTTTAAAACTGAGCTGAACAATTACCTGATCTTATTACTCTTACCTGGTGTCAAGTCTATGTCAAAGGTTTTGATCCACATAAAACTAGTAAGAAGACAGCAAAACCAAAACCATACCTCTTTTTACTCCAGGAAGGGGAATGGCAACACCATCTTCATCTCCAGCTCCTCCATCAATCAGAGCCATGCTGCCAAATTCAGTCATTTTTCTCCGATCTAAGTACTCCTAGAAAAACATGTGAATTCCACATTCATTGTACTGGAACTCCTCTCAAACATCTATATCAACTTAAAATTCTCCCTAGCATTCAGGAATCATCTAGCAATTATTTCCCTGCATTTTTTTCCAAAAAAGCAGGCAACAGCATCCAACCACAGATGAAAATCAGGCTGCTCTGCTCTTAAGGCCTTTGAACAGCACAACCCCGTTTGGACTGTGGTTTCACATTATTATAATGTTGTTCTACTTAAGAGATACAGTATTTCCTCAGATGCAGCCCTACTCTTCCTCCCCTTCAAGTTCCATAACTGCATCATACTAATGAAGGGCTGACAGCTATGCAAATGTTTTAGGGACCTCCTTGCTCTCCATTTTAAAACATCCATCCCTCCCGGACTCTTTTCTAAGCTGTCTAATTTCTGATATCCTTTTAAGCCATATGTTGAGATAAACCAGCACAAAAGAGGGCAGCAGAGCAACAAGGCTGCTCCACTGTTGTTAAAAGAAACATACTTGGAAACACAGTCAAATACAGCCCGACATGAACACCGGAATAACCCTCATTCTTCCAGACAAAGGGATATCAAAAAGGGTTACCAGAATTTTGTGCTTTCTGATGCTTTTCATCGTTCACTTTAAAGGAACTTAACTTTGCACTTCGCAGTATTCAGAAACCTAGTTTGAAAAGGTCAGTGATGCAGTTTTGCATCCAAAATAAAATCCTTCATTTCTTTGCTAACACAAGCAACTGACACCCAGGAAAAGTTACAAAACATTGATAATTTAAAATTTCTCTTCAATTTTAAGTTAAGTGACAACTGACTTAACTATGCTTAAAGAGTGCTGCTCATTCAGTACAAACACTGCAATGTGACAAGACTCGAGTAGTTAGATGAATGTCAGGAATTAAATTCATTTGTTTTCTGTTAAATATTTCCTTACTGCTCTCCTGCACAAAACTAAGAAAGTGGACATCTGCTTAACGAAATATTCATGAATCCCATGCAATGAGATGTCACACCAAAACCAAAGGGGTGGGGGAGTGAAAAAACCTGACTCCTGTGGTCACATACCTCCATTGCATCTAAAGAAAAGTTGCATGAGATTTCAAATTTTTTCATGAGAATCTGCTCCTTGACATTATATATACAGACAAATTTTGACAATCCACCTGCCAGAATAGATTGCCCATCTGCTGAGTAACACAGAGTAGTAAACGATCTAGTAAAGAAAAAGAAAAAGTAGTTAATTTCACTGCCAATTTGAGCTGGAAGACACAAAAGAATAACCATTTCATAGGAAATGTGGAAATTTTCATTCACACAGTATGTACTCGACATACAAAATGTCGACCACAAACAAGTACTTGGTGCTTTACTATGAATGACAAATAATTCAGAACTTCAACAGCTTTCTGAAGTATTTCAATACTTCAGATTCTGACTGGCAGCTCAATGAATGAGCTCTCAACTACACCCTACACTATGGGACAGTCAGAAAAGCTAGAGAAAAAGCTGTAACAATATCTTCTAAAGAGAGGGTTGAGAGCTCATCACAAAAAAAAAAGAAATACATTTGGGAAAAAAGGTCATTGTTTCCTTTTTCCATTTTGTTTTGAGTGGGAGCAGTACAGGAGAAAAAAAGAAGAGGTTCCAGGGAAAAAGAAAAGAATGAAACACGACTTCTATATTACACTCTTTGACAATACACAGCTTGCCTTCAAACATTACTTCACATGCATAGTATTACATGTAATAAACCCCACAACATATAGAACAAAAAAAAAAATGTAACAGTTTCTAGACACTAAAAATAATTACATACTAGTGCCTACATAGCAAGATACCCACTTAAAAATTTACCCCATTTAGAAAGTGAACAATTTGCCATGAGAAGCTCAATATTATGCTGGCAACCCAAGTTTATAACTGACAAAAAAGTTCTGATCAGTAGGTGGACAAAGCAGAAGACAAGAAGGATCCATCCACATGCCAAGCCAGGCAGACGTTTAAAATCCAACATCAGAATAAAAATATTTGAACAGCAGATGCACTCTCAAATCCTCAAACAACTTAAAAAGCACCTCTTTTCACTGCTGTCTCATTTACTTACTTTCCCTTAGCTGACTGTTTAGCAGTTATTTTGTCAAGCTCCTTCCTTCCCATCTGAAGGTCATGCCTTCCCTCAATTGAACCAGTTTGCACTGCACTTTCATGATCCCAAAATGTTATCTGTCCGTTCAAAGCAGCAACTGCAAGCTCCTTGCCATCAGGACGAAAAGCAACAACAAGAACTGCAAAGAATTTGACCAATAGTTCAAAATGCTGTCAGATACTTTTGAAATGAAATACACTATATTTTTTAGGCTCTTATCTCAACTACTAGAAGAAGATTCAGAGTAACAAGCATGACTACTTTTTCCCTGGACAACATGCAAATGTTTAGCCAATTATAAAGCTAAAGCCAATATTAAATAAAAAAGATTTCTTGCATGGTTAACTAAATACTATAGAGAATTATCTCAACTTTTTATTTTCATTACCAAGAGTGAGTGTATTTGCCTTGTTCATTCCTGAAATATTTTTAATAATATTTTTATATTTGATAAAAGATAAAATAAAAGTTACCATCTGAGTTCAATATAAATGTCTCCTTAGTTCTCCAGCTTTCTAACATATCCCATATCTTGACAGTTTTATCCCAAGAGGCACTAGCTAGAACACACTTCATTGGGTTAAAGGACAAACTGCTGATTGGGCCCTCATGACCTGATAAGACCTAATAAAAGACAAATGATAACCTGGAATTAGGCAAAAGAAACAAATTAATGTAGTCTGCATTCAGTAAACTCTAAATACAGCAACGAAACCATGCCTGACTTGTCCACACATGCTTGAGTTCACTTTTGCACATGTGGCATGATGCATACCAGTGATACCAAACTTTTCATTTTCACAAGTTTTTGGGTTTTTAAAATCACTGGAGTACAAACTCTGCATAGACCTCTGCAGCCACTCTTATGCAGGCACATAAGCTCTTTAGAGACCAAGACTTAGGAATAAAGTGTGCTTCCCCCACCCCCATGTCAGAACAATCCGATCAACTGTGAAAAAGCAAGTAATTGCTCTGATAATTCATTGTGTCTTGCATCTGAAAATATTTAAGAAAAAACGCTACTAAGAACTGTGAATAAGAGCAATACAGATTTTTATAGCATGGAGCTCCTGCTCAACTCGAAAGAAATCAAAGAAAGAAACTAAAAACTCTGGATACGCACTCAAGTAATCACTGTAGTAGCTCAGTGTACAGTATTCAACAGCTAAGCCAAATTAAACACATAAATTGCTTAGCTCATCTACTTGTACAAGACGTACAATAATGCTTAAGAATTAAAAATGGCAAGTGAGTTTGATTTGCTCAGAAGTACCGTGTCCTTGCTTTATTACATCCACTCTGAATACAATGCATTTCAAACTAGCAGCAAGACAGCGGGTTGTTTCTCACCCTACACAAGAAAAACCTACACAAGAAACTGTGTCCTGCTTTGCTCCAGCAAAACTGTCCCTGAAATCTGTATCAAAGTCTTAGGACAGCACGGAAAATTTCTTCATTACTTGGAAAAAAACAAAACCAAAAACAACCAAACCAAATCATTTAGAAAATAGTATCTCTGAAGAGCTACTGGAGGAAAGATTCATGTCCACATGTTACCTCAGCAATACTGGTGTTACTTTATCACCTGGAAACAGCTCATTACCCCAAAATTCTAAAAACATTTTCCCCACAAAATCCTCCATGCAACAATCAAAAATCACTGAGAGTAACATAGTTCAGCTCCAGATCTCAAATATAGCAAAACCATGTTGTATTAAAAGCCTCCAACGAATCCTAAAGTTACTTAGGACAGTCACAATCTGTGTTACGTGTTAAATTCAAGCCCTCCAATTCTGTAGGTCCTTACATCGAGCAGCCTCCCACTCTGCATTGACCAGATGAATATTTCAAAGGAATCCTGGGAACCAGCTGACACAATCTCGCCACTGGAGTCCACGGCTAAACAAGAGAACTGACTGGGTCGTGGAGATGTAAAGGTACGGAAATTGCGGTATCTGTGGTAAACGTGAGAATTATGAAAATGTTTCAGGTAGATTTAAACATGTGATTTACCAACTTTCTTGAAAAGGTATTTAATTTTACTTGTAAAGTCTTTTAAGCTATCCATGGAAAAACATTATTTGTATAAAATGAGATGCAATGCCTGAGCACAGTCCCATGATTCAAAAAAGGTATTAACAACTTTGCAGAAACAGCAGCCAGAAATACTCAAAACAGAAGAGCTTTCTTCTACTATACAGTGTATGTCCATTCTTTAGAAAGCACAGGCTCATTTACACATCCAGTTCTGTATACAGTTATATTAAAATAGCTCTATCACTAAAATGATGACAAGCATTCTGTTATCTTATTCTGGCCGCCTTCTCCCCCTTTGAGTAGTAGGAATGATAAAATTCCTAATTACTAAATATGCAGCAAGAGTAGAACCGAAAAACGAAACAAAACAAACAGAAAAAAAACCAATCTCATCAAGAAACCAGTATTAACATTCGTGCAAGTTCAACCTGAAATAAACAATCAGCAGTTTGCTATATTCTGGGGGACAGAAGCTAAAGACTACATGACACACAAAAGCTTTTATGAAGGATTACCTGTGTAGATCAAAAGCACGCACTGTTCCATCTAGGGAAGCACTCAAAATAACATAACCATTGGAAGTAAAAGTCACAGCAGTCACACCACTGGTATGTTCTGTAAAAGTGACAAAACAGAAGCTGCTTGAAGTGTTCCACACTTTCACCTGCATGAGACAAGAAAAGCTTTATCAGAATTTCCATCACCAGTTCAGGCAGAATGTAAAGGTAAGGCAGCAGCAGAATAAAGCAGTCCTAGAGCTCTGCAATACCATAAAGGATTTTCAAAACTATCAGTAAGGAATTCTGTACAAGTAAGACAAACAGGCCACAGCTTATTAAACCCCTAAAGACACATCCACAACATAAAAATCTAAGTGGAGATACACAAAAAAATTTTTGAAACAAGGTTAGTTTTCATGGAAAGCTGTAGCACTTATGGAGCACCTTCAGCTCCCAGGCTTCATACTGTCTAATCAAGTGTCAAATTCAAAACCAAATGCAAAGCCATTCCAGAAGTTACAAAGATGTTATGCTTTCAGCTACATGCAGTTTAAGACTTCTGGAGTTTGGCCAATTTTGAATCCAAATGGCAGAAACCATGAAGTGGCAGGTCATTTTCTGACATTCACAAGTTCTGACAGGAAATAAGATACTATCTTTGTCCTATTTACCAGCCAAGAGACTGTGGGATTACACTACAAAACATCTTTAGACCATCAACAAAGGTACTTGTCATTGCAGTACAAGTCACTCATGAGAAGCTAATTTTTCTTGAAAAAAACCCCCAAGCTTCTGCAATTGTACATTTCAGAAAAATCTCCTTAGGGATTGCAATTTCAAAAATAATTTGAAATTGATTTCACATCAAAACCAATTATTAAAAGGATGTGAATTTGGGCAAAGGTCTTTCATTCCAAAATCTCATGGAACTATTACAAGCATAAGTAAGTTAACAGTTAATAAATGACAACTTTTTGCATTTATGGTGATTGCCGTCTATAATGATTAAAAAATCATTAGCTAAATAGTATAACTGATGCAATCTGCAAAGGATACCAGTAATAATAAATCAAAATATATATATTCAAGGGAAAACTCAAAACACTTAAGGAGAAAAATACATGACTTTATATTAAGAAAAATACATATTAAGTTACAGTAAAGGAGCTTTTTAGATAAATTGAAAATTCAAGCTCTTTACTACGTTATTAAGACTTAAGTTGGTTTCTCATTACTACTGCCTCACTCACTTTCCCATCCTCCCCTCCAGTTACGATGTATTGTCCGTCTGGAGAATACGCTAATGAAACCATGCTGTTGAAATGTCCCTGCTGCTTCAGCACGTAGGACTCGCTTTGCCATTCCCACACCAGAAGCTGACCCAAACCTGTAAATGCAGGAGGAGGATTAACCAGAATTATGAATACAATGACCCTGCAAATGCAAGCATAAAAAAAAAGAAAAGGTTGATACAGACAGGCTGCATTATGCATCTATCAGTACTAACAAAAGATCCTTCCCTTTTATAAGTTCAAGGCAACTTTCCACAAAAAGCAGGAGCTGTTACTTGGATTAACTTGGAACATTCTCAGTTCTACAACGGCAATGCTATCAACCAGATGATAAATTAGATGGAAAGAAAAGTAGGGCTGCACATACAGGTATAATCTTGATTACCATGCAAACCATTATGGACTGGGTAGGAATGTTGGAACATACAGGCAGCTTTGAAAAATTACATGTGCAACAAGCAGCAACGGAAGAGAGACTGGGTGCAGAACAAAAGCATATTATAAATTACAAAGGCTATGAGCTTTATCATAATTCTGCTAGAATTTTCACATTTGACATCTTTTTTTTTTTTGCCTCTGTCAACACAACACTTTCCTGAATCACAAGAATTCTATGAGGAAAAGCTGATTAGGGATACTTGCTTTACTATATCTAGACACTACAGAGATAAGACTATAAATTATTAATAAAACTAACATTTGGAGTCAAGAAGAGTAGGAGGAATTAAGGCTTGCATGCCCACAGCATTCCTCATTTTTCCATGAATATAGACCAAAAAAAATTGAGAAACCTGAACATCCGAAGGCAATCCAGTCACCAGTACAGTTGATAGAAACAGAAGCTATCCTTTGATCTGAAATACTGAAGAGAGAATCACTCAATAAACAAACTTGTGCTTTCATGCCTTGTGTGATAAAACTTCAAATGTGGGGTTTACTCCTGTGTTCAAGCAAGTTCTTTGATTACTGAACTTTTATATTACTGTAACATCAAAAACCTCACAAAAATTCTTGCCTTGTTATACTCAAAAACATCAAACAGGCAATACTTCCTTATTCGGAATGAAGACAGAATATCCACACACCAAACAAAGATGCGCTTGCCAGCACAGAGTAAAACTCCCCATGTTCAAGAAAAAGAAAAAAAGATATTTTTTAAGCAGGGAAATTATGCATTCTTTAGCACCATGCAGCAATGGAAAATATTTTTTTTTCAATTTAGCGACAATTTACAGATATTACATATGCAGAACTTCCCCCTTTCCTCCAGGATTGTCTTTATTTTTTACACCGAAGCTAAGAACAAACTTCACAATATTAAAGAAACCTATAGCCAACAACTAAGCATGCAGGAGTTCCTCACTCAAACTTTTCCATAATAAGCTATGGAATGCAGCTGCATGGTATTTATTAGGTACATCTAACTATGATTCTGCCTTTCCAGAAATTACAATACCAAATAGACACTCCCGTTTGAAGATTTTTGTGCTCTGAATATTCAACCTTCAGTATTAAACATGGTTATTTCTCAAACAAGAAAACTCCCAAAAAAACATATCCCCCACACAAAACCAAACAAACCCAAAACCCAACAACCCCATACCTCACCTCAACGAGTGGATCAGATTGAAATCTGGAAGCTCATGGAGGTGAAAGATTCCAGAGGCAAAACCAGTGACTAAAAGGTGTGTTTTCTTGTGATAGGTTGCACATGTCAGGTTATTAAAATCTCCTTCCTTATTGAAAAAATACCTGGCATCAAAGAATAGAGAAGCAAACTGAATGCGAAAGAATAGCATGCAATTACAGATGCATTTCAATATAGGACAAATAATATTGATCAAGGTACTCTACAATAAAACTAAAAAGCAGTAGTTCCAGAAAATTGCTAAGTGTATGTACTTTACATAGCTAGTGAAAGCCAATTCTCTTCTTTTCCTCAATGTTTACAGCTGCTTCAGTAATCTGATTATCAGAAGGGACACCTGATCACAAACAATGAAAGGGACTGCACTGTACATTTCCTATTATCATCTAATGCCTTAATGTGGATGGATGCATGCATTCACTGCTTATCCTTCTATATGTAAGTCCTCTTACAGAGGAATTGAATTAATGGAACTGAAGCAACAGTCATAAATACTACTGCCTAGAGAATATCTTCTAGTTTGTAACCATATCTCTTACTGGAATTAAACAAATAAGCAACACATACGATAGTCAAATAAAAAGAGTATCTGAACATTACCCAACGGCTGTATACTCTGAATTCCTCCAGTCTGGAAGTGATGTTCACCAAAGCTAATTCCATCATGGGCTGGGGTAGGGTACTTACTTTATACCTCCCTGACAGTCAGAGCGACTGAGAACAGAAGTCTGATGTCAGGTGCTCCCAGACAGCCCCTACATGCATCCTATATCTCCTTCAACTCCACTGACAAGAGACTGTCTATAAACATTACCCTTCTTCAATCAAAGGTAAATGCTGTGACTATCTTACAATTCTCTTTGTAAGCCATGCCTCCTTTGCTATTGACAGACATGGAGATCCTTCCAGAAAGCATCTTCAAAGAGTTCACCAAAGAGGCTGATGATCTTTATCAAAAACTGCTGTCACCTCTTGAAGTCAATCAACCTCTTCCTACAAGAACTCAAAGTCTCTAGACGTGAAACACTTACTTTGCAACACGTGAATATTTAACCTTTTCTCTAGTCTCTTGTTCACTTGGATTGGCTTTTCCATGAATTTCTTCACCCTTTGGCTCTTCAAGAAACTCTTCATCATCTCCTGCTGCATCCTTTTCTCTAGCTGCATTTTTAGGGGGCATGGACTTCAACCCATCAAGCTCTGTATCACACTGCCACACACAGAGAGCTGCATCCTGGCTAATTGTGTACAGCTAGAACACAAACACACAAACATAGAATTACTGTACAATACCTGTGTTTTGTACTCTGCTGTCCTGTTACGGACAGACAAGCAGAAGAGTTAGTAAATCTGTACTCTACTATTATAATATGTTACTTAGTCCTCTAGAACTCAAGGTGCTTTCAGAAAAATTCGCTTGCCCTGAGAAGTGGTGATTTACTTTACCTGCCCTGAGGTAATTTTTGAAAAGACCAATGGCCATTTGATTACCAGTTACCATTACAGCCAATTATTTTTTCATATTAAACCTGTTATTTTTGGGGGGAGCAATTTTGTGTAATTTACTCTCCCTCCTAAAGTTCACTTCTTCAAGCACTCATGGTGTTGAAAACTCCCAATCACAGCTGAGGAGTTGAGACATATCACTTATGGATTTTCTCAATTCTGAGATATTATCAAAACATTCATCACCCTTATCTACAGATAAATTTTATTATTAAAATAGTTGAAGCAGAACATTAAGAATGTCGTGTGACTATACATACATCTAGACTGTTCTCTTCAAAAAAGCAGGCAACTATTACATCCTTGTGCCCTCCAAGTGAGTAGTAGATCAAGTTTGCCCATCGTTCTGCTCCAAACACCCATGTAGACATGTCCTTGCTCCCTACTGCGAAGCATCTACAAGAGAAAAGGCAATCTGGAATACTGGTTTGCAAGACTTTACATGGAGTGGAGAACATTATGAGCAAGAAGACACCAGCCACTAATTCAAAAGCGATTTTACACACAACAGAGCTTTAAACTGAGGTTGGCAACTCTAGCAACAGTAGATGGGCTGCTCGCACTCCTAAGGTATGTTCCTTTTATACATAACTAGGCATTTTCAAGCAAGAATCTATCGTTGATCCTTGCACATTTTATACTTTCCAGTCTGCCTAAACACATTTTTCTGAATTCAACATGGAATGGGAAACAGAAGAACCAGAGTTTTTAAAGCTAGTACAATACTAAACAGAGAAAATGGACTGCAACGTGCATGCAAGTATTAACAACATGAGCAGGTAGATAGTGCTTCAGTTTAACAACTCACTTGGAATCATCAGTCCAGTCAATACAAGTTGTTTCATCATATGGACCGTAATAAGTTTTGTCCAGAACAAACGCATTAAATTCTCGTTTCTTCCCAGGAGCATGGTACATAAGAGCAACATTGTCTTTTGTAATCACAAATTTCCTGTCATGTGCGGGGAAAAATTGCACACAAAGGTGTTAAAGCAAACAACTGTTCAGTACAGACTGCAATACAATGAAACAAAATAATGTTAAAAATGGTTACTGTGCTATTGAAATGATAAATATAGACTGCTTTTGAATGAAAAAGAAAAATTATTTCCAGGTTGTTATTACCCCCCAACTTACATGATGTAAGACAGAAAACCTTCAGTAAAAATCACTTCAGTTGAATAATGAAATACTTGCTCTCCAATTCTCACAAATTAAAAAAAGTTCAAACATTCAAACCAGGATATTCTATTTCAATCTCTCTTCACCTTCACATACCAGTCACTCTCAGTGACACAAAGCATCTGCACCTGTTACACCTATATTTTAATCTGGTCCTGCTGCCAGTATAATTCCCTAACATAGAACTGTGATTCCAACTTTCACGCAAATACCTCATTCAAGATCACTTTAAGTCAATCTAACTGAGAAATGCTACCAAGAGGGGAGCTTTGCATTTTTTCCTCTCACTCTTCTGACACTTGGAACATTTATGTCACCACACTTCAGACCTGTTACCACGCAGTTAAAATATAAGGGATGTAAACAGAATCACTGGATTCAGAGAACTGCCTCTTTCAGTAGCACAGTTGTCTTGGACTAACCCAAACACTGACCCTAGTCAGTAGTGAAATTGCACTGACACAAGTGCCATCATGCAACTCCACAGCACTGATTGTCTCCCTGTGGGCTCTTTCACATTATGCCACACATAAGAGCAGTTAAAACTCACAGCAAATCTTATACATTTCAAAGAGTCCCACCACAGACAACACGTATTATAGGCAACTTTCCTGACAGTATCTGTTTCCAAGGCTTTGCTGTTCCTCTTTTCTTCCCCTCCCAACTTTACGGATAAAATGCCCCCTAATCAGTAGGGATCATCCCAGATTGGTCAGAATGTTTTCAAAATCACAACTAGTTTATGGGGTACTTTCTGTTGTTTTGTTTTAAAGCAGGCACATTTTACTTACTTGCCATCAGGGGAAAAGCTCACGCTGTGAACTGGCTTGTGAAAGTAGAAGTGATGTATCACACATTTCCCAATCAAACTGACAAGCAAGGCAGCTCCCTCTGTAAGCACAGGAAAAGGACTGTGGAAATAACCAAATTCCCATAGAAACCATAACCTTAGCAAGCTTTAGTTTCTCTCCTTAAACTGGGGGGAAATACCTCCTCAGAAAGGTTTCATGACAGTGTGCTTCATAACAAGAAAAAAACAATCAAAATTACAATTCACTACCTAAATTCTGTAAATAAGTTATTTTTAAGTTCTGTAAATGAAGATATCTTCCACAGAAATTCTAACATAATTTTTAAAGCAGAGCACTTCTGATTTGTGTTAAGGCTGTATACCTAGCAATACACTAGGTATTCACTTTCCCCTCTTAAGGCTGCATTTTTATGTCATTCTTTTACAAAATAAATGTCTCCTTTATAAAAGTACCTTCATCAATCAGAATGGCAAGACTTCCATCTGGAGAGAGTCCCACGCACACAATATTAAGCCGTGTAGCCAACGGGAATGTCTCACACTTATTACTGCAAGAAAAAGATAAAACAGTAAACTTGGTATGAGGACACAGTCCTCTTTGGTGACAGTCATCTTTGGTGACAATGAAATATAGTTTGATACCTGAAAGTCACAGAATACACCTAGATGCAAAATTCCCATGAATTTCATTAGCTTTCACAACCCTGTAAATACCGAGTATGTAAGAGATGAGCTCCTGACCAGAATACCACATAATGAGCATCAGTCATAACTCCTGGTTTACAGGAAAGGGCAGATGACAGCCTAGACATTGCCATATACAAGAAAACATAGAACGGTTTGAGTTGGGACTTTCAGGCCATCTTTGTTCCATCCCCCCTTGCCATGGGCAGGGACACCTTCCACTAGACCAGGTTGCTCAAGGCCCCATCCAGCCTGGCCAGCTGAGGGCCCCATCCAGCTGAACTGTGCAGCCACAGCTTCTCTGGACAACCTGTGGCAGTAGCCTCACAGAAACAAATGCGAAACCATACAACTGAATCAACACAAATCATCTTTCCCCCTTTTTTGTTTCTAACACACGCCTTTACATACTTCTTATCCTATGCTCCTCACGAGCCTATACACAGAAACCTACACCATGCAACACCTCCACGGTTACTCTGCTAGGCAGGATTCTATCTTTCAACGATAAGCCACGGTAATTCAGGATGTTTTACACCGCAAACCATCCTGAAGGGCTCCAGCCCACAGCAGCCGCAGCGGCGGCGCATGGAGCACTGTGCCCACCTCCCATGGACAACACAGACCTGCCTACCGCCATGCCGCCCGCGGCCGGCCTGCGTAGGGGCTGGCGACCAGCTAGGTCAATGGCCTGAGGGAAGCCCGGGGGGCATGGAAGGAAGAGACAGACACTGGGCCTCGCTTACTTCTTCAGATCGAAGACAGAGATCCTGTTCCCCACGGGGCTGATGAGGGAGCTGCCATCACGGGTGAAGCTGAGGTTCCCGCGGCGGTACACGGTGCCCAGCAGGCCGGAGAACTGCAAGGGGAGAAGGGAAGGGTGAAGGAAAGGGGGACGGCGGTTAAGAAGGCAGTGGGGTCGCACACGAGCGGCACTCACCCGGTACGCGAACTTCATGGCAGCGGCGCCCCCACGTGAAGAACGCGCGCGTCCGCAGGCAGCACGGGCGGACACGGAACTACGCCAGCGCAGGGGCGGGCAGCCCCGCGCACGCACACGGAGAGGAGGCGGTGGCTTCCCGACGGCCTTCCGCTGGCGTGTCGGGGAAGCTGTTGTCCGAAGCGGAGGGCTCCGTGGTTCAGCCCGTTCGGTAGCGTTTGGTCTGCTCCCTAGGCATTGGCACAGCCCGTGCCGTCACCGCCGCCACGGTCGCGTTTCGGTTCAGTTGCTCTCAGTTTCTTTCAGAGTACCGCTGTTGGACCTGTGGCTCCCGACCGCGTAGGGATCCAGGGGAGGCGGAGCGGGAGTACGAACGGAGAGCGACGGGGTGTCTGTGTGTGCTGCCCCTGGGGCGTAAAAGTGAAGGCCCTTCCAGGTGAAGGTCCTGGAGCACAAGTGTGACAGGCAACGGCTGACGGAACTGCGGTTGGTTACTCTGGAGAAGGATCAGGGGGAAAGTTATCACTCTACAACTACCTGAAAGGAGGTTGTAAGTGAGGTGGGGGTCAGTCTCTTCCCAAGTAAGAAGTGATAGGACAAGATGAATGGCCTCAAGCTGTGCCAGGGGAGACTTAGATTGGGAAAAATTTCTTCACTGAGACTGCAATCAGGTATTGGAACAGGCTGCCAAGGGAAGTGGTGGAATCACCATCCCTGAAGTGTTCAGAAGCCATATAGATGAGGCCCTTGGTGAACTTAGAACCTTAAAGGTCTTTTCTAACAGCATCAATTCCAGGATTTCAAAAGGGGCAGCACTGAAGGGGGCCCTGTGGGTGGTGGGCAGCTCCTTCTCAGAGTGGCAACCCCTGTCAGACACCTGGAGTGCATGCTTTAAAGTGCTGTTCTAAATACAGCCCCTCAGTTAAGCTTAGAAAACATTCTCCTGTTCAAGTAGCTTTGGGTAAAATAGATGAAGCAATCACTCCTTAAATAGAAGTCACAGCAGCAGAAAAGTTGATTTTCTTTTTAAAACATGTATATTTAGAACTGTAACGCTTACAATTTCATTAAACAATCTTAGTACAATGTGTTTGATCTAACAGTATATTACAGAACAATGAAAAATGATTTAATAGCAAACCATGAAAATGGAATTAATTATAATACCTGCAGTGTCAAAGTCACTAACTCATTACCTTTTCCAGTCAAAAGAATCCCAGCAGTCATTCACACTATATGATGCTTTGGGTTTTATCCAGAATAAAATGGTATGATTTCCACAGAGATAGGGCATTCCTTCACAGAAAGAAGATGCATGACAGTTTTAGCTAGTAGGTCTACTTTATACGTCTATTTAGATATACTTTTTTAATAACAAAAATTAATAATAATTAAAAAAAGTTTAGACCAGTGCAGGGTGTCTATTCATTTTTCAACTTAATTGCTATTCTTTTGGGAAAGATTGTTTGGTTTTCCTTTCCCTTTAAAATTTAGCAGAACCTGAGTTTAGAGGAAAAAAAGAACAACAAAAAAAAAAATCCAAACAAACCCCAAACCACCAACAATTAACTTTTCTAATAAGCAGTTCCTCACTTTAATTTTACTGACAAGTATTTGATACGGGACAGTTTTCCTCTGTGGAATCTGTTGACAACGCACCATTATAGATCTGCAAGTAGAAAAGGTCATTCTCACATTAAATGCACAAGTTTCAGTATCAGAAGCAGGACATCAGGAGTTGTAATTTTTCCAGTCACAGGTGGATTTGCAACATTCACAAAAATTATGCCTTTTTTTTTATTTTTACATTTTTTGTATTTACATTTCAGATATAAATAATGAAATTCTTTAAGTTACATGTTTTAACTTTGCTTCACAATTATTCTACATCTGCAAGCTTTCCTATATCAAACCAACCTCTTTCTTCCATCACAAATGTGGAAGTCTGGCCTCTAATCAGTAATAATTACACTACTCCTTTATGATGAAAGGTTGACTTGTTCAAGTATCACATCATACTGAAATTTTTGCCCCCATTTAAAAATTGAGGCGGCAAACCAAGCCACTTAGAAATGGTAATAAAAGAAATTAATCTGGGAACTCAATAAGCCAAATAATTTATTATTCTATCAATATCTTTCTTTGGTAAGCACTATGCAAGAGGATGACCCAACCCCCGCCCCCAAAAAAAAATCATACAATATGTGACATCACAGTGTCTACTCTGTGAAGGAGGAAGCCTCAAAAAATGAAGGAATTTTGTTCAGTTAAGATTGTTTACAGCAGTAGCTCTTCCATGCCTCTAAGTATGCAAATGATGGAAGTTTAATAAAAAATTGTAATGGCAGGAATTAACGGTGATAAAACAAAAAACAAACAGAAAAACAACTATTACACCAGGGAATGTGCTGTTGTACTCTTTGTTGTGTTTCTGGCACATGTGGAAAAGCTTGTAAATTACTGAAATAAAAATCCAAGATTTAGATAATTACATCGCCCAACTCTAAATTCTAAAATATGTAGGAAGCGTGAAATGAATCTCTCAGCTGCCAGTCAAAAAAATAAAGAAGTGGTCCAAATATTTGGATTTTTTGCTTTTGTTGCCCTGTGTTGTGAAGCAGGATGTGACTGAAGGGAGAAAACCCAATAGCTCACACAAAACCTACTGAAGTGGCGATTATAAACTAGCTGACACAAGCTTCACTGTACATTTAAATTGATACAATTGTCTGGTGCTTCCATGGCCAGTACATGTTGAGTGCCACAGATCTCAGAGTTAAGAGCGTTACAACAAAGACTAATCGGGGTCAAAATCCTTTAAAGTGCTTTCATATCCAGTTTCTAATGGGTTTTGTTTTCCATGTTTTCAGAGAGAGTTGTCACGTGACACTGACTTCCAGAACATGGTCGTCCTTGCTGGGAATGACAAGTACTTGCATACCCGTGCTGCAGTTGAATACCTGACCAGATGAGAAGGATTGCAGACGGGGCATTGGCAAACCTTTGTGTTCCCCACTAGCTGCAGAATGCAGGCTACCTCTGCTCTTGATGCTGCTGCTGTCAGCTTGATCATCCACATTCTTGTCCACAGAGATGTTATCATTTTCAATCCAGCTATCTGTTTAAAACAAAAACCTGCAGTTTTATTCCATGGAGTGGTTAAGCAACTTTAATCAGAGCTCAGATGCACAGTCAGCTTGCCACATGTTAGCAGTTATCAATCATTCCTGCTGTTAATTGTCTGTGCACACTTTTGGCCAGCAACAGAGATAACAGAATGAAATTATACTGGTTTCTAAGGAGAATTTAAGTAGCATTACCTCACATTTGTCACAGGCTAGAAGGGTGCACAGAGTTCCTGAAGCTCTGCTGACAAATGCTAACTTTCTTGTAGGAGTGAATTCTCAAATACAGCTCTGGGACTAATCAGCAGTATAGATAAATAAACTCAGTGGCTGTGGCAATTTAACCTCTTCATCCAATATGGTTTATATGCCACAAATTTTCAACAGTTCTTCTATTTCATAGAATCATAGAATGGTTGGAAGGGACCTTAAAGGTCATCTAGTTCCAACCCCCCTGCCATGAGCAGGGACACCTCCTGCTAGACCAGGTTGCTTAAAGCTTTATCCAACCTGACCTTGAACATTTAATCCTTTCAAAAACTGGGAAAAAAATTCTAATTCTAAAAGCTAATGAAGACACAGTTGATGTGCAGTTTACAAACAACCACAGGATTAGAGGGTTATCAAATATTTTTCACTTGATTAGAAATCTACTGGCAACTAATTTACACAGTAGTATTTTAAGAAAGTGTAAGAAAACACATTATTATTCTTCCTGACAGAAGAATAAGGCTGTAACCCAAATTCAAAGTTCCTGTTCTAGCAACATTTTGTAAGTTTCAAGTTAGAACTGTGACTGTGCATAAGTTAAATAGCAAAGACACCTATGAGAACTTGGTCAATGTACTTCCTAGCCTTGCTTCTCTCTTTACACAAGAACATAAGAGAAGCAGAATCATTTCTGTAGGTAGCCATGTAGTTAAGACAGCTTTACCAGCATCAAGTTGTGTGGAGTGAGCAGAATGGTGAGGGAGGTATTTAAATAATCTGACATCAGGAAAAGGTAGGTATCCAGCAAACAGTGGCATCACTTCCATGTGGACTTTGTGTGTTGCTTGAGCTGCTACAGGCATCGATATCACACCAGAACTTTTTCCACAGACTGCCCAGTTACTACTGTTGTCAACAACTGCCAGAATAAAGAGCAAACACTGTAAGAATCTTTTCTGAAAAATGAAGAACACTCAGTACAGTTTTAGGGCACTTTTAAAATTAGTATTTTAGCAATAGCTAAAAGCTCATCTGCTTTTATGCGTGCAAAGCTGTACAACGTAATTAAAAACAGCCCTACACAAAAGGTAACATAGTTGGGCCTCTAGCAGGTCAGACTGGATCAATATTCTACTTGAAGACAGATTAATGATGAAAAATAAAACGTTCTCAATCTAGCAAGATGAATACTGCTGAGCAGCCATATTCACAATACAAGAATATATGCCATAGAAAGCCTGGCAGATATCAAGATCAAACTACTGGGGAATTTTGTCAATATACTAAAGAAAAATATTCTTACCCTCATACATCAGTTTTGTTGTGCAATATCCATCTGATTCTGTTAATGCTTCATCTCTGTCAACTTCTGAGAGGTCAACAAGTCGAGTGATTGACACCTCTAAAGAGCAAAGTGAGCCTGTTTTACAATACTCTGCTCCCAGTGGCGGGAAAACTTCAGTTTTCACATGATACAATGTCTGCAGGAAGAAAACAGTGCTGTTATCAAGAAAAAAGAGGTGTCTTATTTATGTTTAAACTGAACTGGACAATTGATAAAGGACAAACTTAGACATCCACATCCTATTAAATATTTTTAGTGCCAAATTCAGTTGTAAGTAATGCTCCCTTCATTATCTTCCTCAGTTTGAGAAAATAATCAAGCCAAATTTGATCCAATCTATTTTTGATACCAGCAGCAAGCACACCATTTTCCCCTCCAGTTCTGTGCTTTAACTCAGCCTTTCAATACTCTTGAATGGACAATAATCTTACTATTTAAACAAAATAGTGTTAAAAATGTTTCTTGGCTCCTCACTTCCCAGACACATGCTCAAATTCTGATTAATACAGAACTGCTTCATCACTCTTACCATCACTGTCCCCAGAATAATGGTGCCCACGTTATCAAAGAGCTAATTTTTAATTAGTACGAAAATTAAATTTCTACTAACTCCACACACTGTTTAGCACAGTTAGTTCTCTTTGAAAACTCCAGAAAGATGCTGATATATGTGCCACCAAATGCTAGTTATGTGCCAGTAGGTAAAAAACCCACAACCAACCTAAACTATTGCTCAATGCCAGTTTGTAATAGGCAAACAGACAAAAGGATTTGACCAAATGAGAATCTTCTCATATTGCTACTTTTTACCCGAGCATCACAAAGGGTAGCACAAGACTGAATTAAGAGATAAGATTAAATATTGTTTATATAATTTTGTATTAAAGAGATTCTATCTAGTCTATAATCTTCCTAGCTGATGAAAGGAATAAAACATTTGTCCATAAAGGGAAAGAAGAAACATTTGAGGTAATGGCCTAGAAAACACTAAATATTTCAATAGGGGAGCTCATCTTAAGCACTGAAAAAACAACTAAAATGCTTTTAATAGCAAAGATTTTTTGGAAATTGCAATTTGCTTTGGAGACCACAGTCTTAAACCTGCAGGGAAAAAGCAGCTCAGTAATCTACAGACAGTCTCCATGGCACAAGCCCAAGAAGGTAAAAACACAATAAAAAAATGAAACAACCTAAGTACATTTGAACAAGTACTTATGCTTCCTCCCCACAGTCCAGTGGCAACTATATAATTCCACCACAGTATATCAAGCTTCAGTTCTACTGTTCAACAAACTGGCTTTGCAATGATTCAGTGTCGGTAGCAATATCATTAGGTAAACAGAAGCGGTTTTAATGTATCTCTGGAACTTCCCTTTTCACGTATTAGGAAAACATATTCACTTAACATATGCTATACTTAGAAGAGTACTTACAAAAAAATTTTCCACTTGGAATTCATAAGTGAACGGCTTCAGGGTAATAGACTGTTCTTCAGAGGTAGCTGGACAAAAGCTGACTGAAAACAGGCACTGCAAGGAGAGAGGAAGCTCTTTTGTCCATCTCAATTCC
Source organism: Psilopsiagon aymara (assembly GCA_024733675.1). Lineage (NCBI taxonomy): Eukaryota > Metazoa > Chordata > Aves > Psittaciformes > Psittacidae > Psilopsiagon > Psilopsiagon aymara. Next base: position 4,387 of record JANRGW010004353.1, on the reverse strand, counting down.
CATACAAAGAATATCGACTGCTTACTGTATATGACCTGAAAGAGAACGTTCATAGTATTAGCTCCTTCCTTCCTCTGAGAAAGGAGTGGAAATGCACATACGTAAGTTCGTCTGTTCTGCCATTAGTATCGTTTATAAAAACAAATTACCTGTTTGGTGTTAAATAAATCATTAAGGAAAATATACAACCAAAATAATTGTCTGTTATTTTTCTTTTTTAACGAGGCATGCCTAATTAAAAGGGATACATTTCACCGTCAGAATGAATGTTTCAAGAGACTAGTTCACAAATCAAGTACGCGTGAAAAATATTTTATTCAAAAGCCCAATTTAATAAAAGATTAATAATGTTTGTGTATTGTTTTCCTAGGCACCAAGAACAACCAATTTAATATCATGTTCAGCCTTAAAGGCTGAAAGAAACTTCACGGAGACTGTTTTGCAACTTAACTAGTTTACAGCTGAATTTAATTGGAAAACAGTCTCCATCCGATTTTTTTTCCTAAAACCTCATGGCAAACTGTAGCTGTAAGATGAACAAATTAAATGTTAACAGTGATATTAGTGATACTACATTTGTACAGCTGTTGCTCAAGCAAGTATGTAGTACTTTACATGAGGCAAATGACAAAGTTTGAAAATTTACCTAATAATCTTTGCAACTTTCAGAATTTAATCTGAGATCTACAGGTGTAAATGCCTTCTAAAGCATCTTTAAGAATCAGAGGACTACAAAGGTCTGACCTAACATCAGCTATCCAGTCTTACTACAAAATCTATGTGTGTAAGTTGTAACAAGCTTTCACCTAGCTGTTCTGCCAAAGAGCTCATAAACCACCAGAGTGAATTCACCAGAGTGAATCTTTTACCTGTTGAGATTCAGGGTTCAGAGGTACCAGCTGCAAATCTGTACAGTCAGCAGAATTTTTCAGGCTGTTGTCCGAAAGCTGGAAAGAGAGGTCTGACAAATTCTGTACACAGACTTGAACATATTTCCTGAAAAACATGACACAGTTTGTTCAACAAAAGTTGTAAAAGAGTACATGTCCATAAATTGTTTTCAAAGTACACAGCTCAAGCAAGTATAGAATGGGAGGTTTATTTGTTTCTTTCAATCTTTTCCTCAATGCTTCTGAGTCTATAGAAACAAGGCTGTAAACCAAAGAACAGAGGAGTGCCACAACGACGATGAGGGGGCTGGAGCACCGCTTTTATGAAGACAGGCTAAGAAAGTTGGGGTTGTTCAGCCTGGAGAGGAAAAGGCTGTAGGGAGACTTCATAGCAGCCTTCCAGTATCTGAAGGGAGCCTACAAGGATGCTGAAGAGGGACTCTTCATCAGGGACTGTAGTGATAGGAGAAGGGGTAATGGATTTAAATAGGGGAAGTTCAGGTTAGATATAAGGAAGAAGTTCTTTACTGTGAGAGTGGTGAGGCACTGGAACAGGTTGCCCAGAGTGAATCATCCATCCCTGGCAGTGTTCAAGGACAGTTTGGACAGGGCCTTGGGTGACATGGTCTAGGGTGAGGTGTTCCTGCCAATGGCAAGGGAGTTTCGAACCCAAACCATTCTATGATTCTATGAAGAACTACACAGAAACAGGCTAACTTAGTTTAACTATACAGAAACAGACTAGCTTGGTTTATCTTGTGGTCTTATTTTCAGAATAGCTGAAATCACAAATTGGTTTTACTGTTATGAAAGGACAGTAGCGGAAATGCACAAGCTTCCAATGGGAAGCTGTATAAGATAACAAAAGCCCAGCTAAAAAAAAAAAAAAAGGCTGCTATAAATATTACTTATAAAACTCCAGCTCTGTATTTTATAGAAGAAAGAAACAATAAATACTTAATGAGTACATTACCGTTTGCCAGCTGACAATAAGGAATGCTTGGCATTAAAAGGTATGCAGAATGTTAATGCAATAATAGTGGAGTAAATCGACCAAGGACAATCAATGGTTACCTAAAGGAAAGAGAGAATAAAGTCCTTATTTGTAATGGTCTTTGGCATAATGATTTTGCTTTTCTTCTCATTTCTAAGCAAAACTTTTCTCAGCAAGTGTCTGCAGCTAACGCATCCAGAAGGGGAGGAAGGGGAAGAAAAATAAAAATCAGTATGTCAAAAACTAATCTCACAAAATATTAGGGTTTTGTTTTCCTCTGTGCAGAGTTTAAAATCTCAAAGAAACTTTTCCTGTGGAAACTGACATACCCAGTTCTGAAGAACAGAAATAAAGGAAGGGGAATAGAAGAAAGGATGGTAAAAATACTTAGCATTTTAATACAATGGTCTGATAAAAGGTCAGTATCAAAGAAATTTGGAGGGGGGGTGAAGAAAGAAGGAGGGGGAAGTGAGTGAACAAAGCTGCTTGTTTTACAGCTTAAACCACAACAGCTCTTTTAGGAGGGGGAGGTGGGTGAACAAACTGTGTGGCTGATTTACAGCTTAAACCACGACACTATTATATTACTGAAATGTCTCGATAATACTTGTATACATTAAACAAAAGCTCCAAATACTTAAAAATTGTATTTAATGTTTATTTAACTTAAAGCAACACACTTAAGAATTTCTCCTGAAGTGAATGCTGCTATTCTTTCAATTGTAAAGCATTTAACAACATATTTCTATACGCAGAACAATAAAAAAGATAAACATTTTTTGTCGTGTCACATTTTAGCAATGCTGATCTATAGCTATTCCTGTTTACTTGACTCTTAAAACACAAGGATACGTGGCAGCACACTTGGTCAGTTTTAACAAGGAGTAACACTGTGAAAGTTGGTACTCCTCGCTAAGATCATTTTGTTGCCAGCTGAAGAGCTTTTTTACATACTGCTTATTTTATTCACCCTTCATAATTATAATGAAGAGAAAATGTTACCTCCAACTAAATAAATGTGACAGCTTGAAGCACTACAGTGTTAAGCACCTCATCACAGCATACAGCTTCTTTGCAAATGGAAGAAATACCTTCCCCATGACTTAGAAGGGAGAATTTGAAGACCACCATAGCACCTTTTACAAGGGCATGAGTGTCCTTCATCCTATGTAAACTCTGACTATTAGAAGATTAAATCTCAGACTGTTAGCCAGTGGAACAGGTGGCAGCAAACAGTAGATATTTCTGCTTATGTTTATATTTTCCTCTACATTTATAACATTTGCTACAGTTCTTGCATGTACATCTTTTAAGAAAAATTAGTTCAGTGCAAGCTCTCCTCTGTCTCATCACCACCACTTCCATTTTGTGAAGAGTATGCCCTTGTGATCAATTACATTTCGTAATAAAACCATTAAATTACATCTTACTTTTTGGTCAACAGTAGCCATGCAGTTGTCCTGTTTCTGCTTCTCTTTGCTTTTTCTGTGAACTTCTTTATTGGTAGTATTTTCTTTCTCCACTACAGATTGTGTGGCTGATGGCAAGTACATGACTTCTAGCTCAAATTCAATTACATGGTATGCAGGAGCCACTGGCAAACTGATGCTTGTGATCTTTTCAGAAGACTGAATCCTTAATGATGATTCTGAGATCTTCTCTTTAGTTGTGTAGAATGGGGAAAAGTAAGTAGATTTAAAACCCGTTCATCCCTTCACAATTTTCATTTTAATCTGTACCCACACAATGAAATTAGTCTAAAAATTCATAGAAAAGTATGTAGTGCCATAAGCATTTCCTACCAAGACCTCCATGTTTGCAAAAACAGCAACAAGAAACCATCTTACGTAACTCCACAGCAATCTCTTCAAATGAGCTATAATATATGCATCTTAAATACCACTGTTCACAACTTCCCAATAGCAACACTCTATCCTTATAAGCTGCAGAAAGGTAACCACCACACTCCATGTAATAGACCCTTCCAATATTCAAGAAGGAACTAAGAGGACAATTTGGTAACAAACTTCAAACAGGCTGAAGAGCTACATTAGTCCATCACGACATCTACTACAGTTTTTTTGCCATGCACCTCCTTAATCTCATGATGTTAAAAAATACTGAAAAAAAACTTACAACTTACTGAATACACATGTGCATGACCAAGAATACACAAATACACATCACTAATCATCTATCTTTAAAGTACTACACATGGGGTGCCTCTGCATAGTCTATTTTAATCTGAATTTCTTCAAGTATTTTAAGACTGTTTGTCCTGGGTTCAGCAGTAGAAGTTATTTTTCTCTTTCTCAGTAGCTGGTGCAGCACTGTGTTTTTGACTTTCCATCTGGGAACAGCACTGATAACACCGACGCTTCGGTTACTGCTTAGAATGTTTTGGTCTGACCAAGGACTTTCTGAGACTCATGCTCTGCCAGGGAGGAGGGGGAGCCGGGAGGAAGCAGAGACAGGGCACCTGATCCAGATTTACCAAAGAGGT
>JANRGW010004349.1:0-11173 GCA_024733675.1 Psilopsiagon aymara | reverse complement strand
ATCCCATGTCCAAAGCCCCTCTCCAGGTTTCCTGCAGCCCCTTCAGGCACTGGAGCTGCTCTGAGGTCTCTCCTTCATGAGCCTTCTCCTCTCCAGCCTGGCTCCAAGAGCAGAGCTGCTCCAGCCTCTTGATCATCTTTGTAGCCCTCCTTTCCTCCTCTCGTCAAACACTGCAGAGCTGCGTTAGCACTGAAGAAGCGGAAAGCACAGTTCATTGGTCCAGGGTTTCCCAAACCATGTTCCCGGTCCTGGGAGAGGTGGATCAAAGGTGCCAGCCCAGTGTGGCAGCTCACCCAGTACCAGCAATGCAGCAGCACTGGGTGCAGGCAGGCACAGGCAGGCACTGACAGGCAGGGCCAGGTCGGGTCAACTCTGTGCCCTGCAGCCTGTTCCCTGTTGGGATGAGCATGGAATGTGAAGCTGGAGAGGTGGGATAGCGTTGAGCTCTGGCTGGGGAGTGTTTTGCTGTGTGGGCTCAACAGGATCTCATAGCCCAACCCTGGGGATCATTCTGGGGATCATTCTGTGAGACCGATGTATGTGCCAGCTTGTGTTGCTCAAATCAAGTGAAGATCCAAGTGTACAGGTGAGGAAAGTAAGATCAAAAGATCCCCCAAGCGCTTTCCATAGCGCTGGGAAAGAAGGAAACAGTCTAAAAGCCCCTGCAGACACTGGGTAAACCCCAGTGCCATTTGGGAGTAAACGAGGGTGAAGGCGGGACTTTGGGTTGGGAAGTCCTGCCCTAATTATCTGTGCAGCCCAAGAGCGCTTTGTCAGCACATGGTCAGCAGGGTTGTGCCAGAAGCCTTTGCCGGGGTGTCTTAGCAGCACCACGCAGGTATTAAAAGCCTCAAGTACAGCATGAACAAATATCTGCAGTATTTATTAACCACGGGGAGCTCAGGTAATTCTTTGAAGTTTTTGACTGAACTGTGGAGTGAACTTGTGTTTTTGTGGGGGTTGCAGCACGTGAAGAAGCGACTGCGAGAGAAGGGCTTTCTTCAGAGAGGTTTTCACGTGTTCGTCATTCATTTAACGTGAGACCTTGGTCCTCAGAAGTAGAGGGAGGATGCAAGAAACGCAGCTCTCTTTGAGGGGGGTTTGTTGCACCAGGATTTTCATTGCCCTGTGAGATAACAGCCTTCTTATGGAAGAGAGGATCTGTGCTGAGGAGCAGGGAGGGTGTTGCGTTTGCTGCTCAAGAGGCCGGAGCTGTGGGTGGCTGAGTTGTAAAGGAGCTGTGGAAGTATTCGTTCCGGCTTTTGAATTAACTAAAGCTGGACAGGTTTTAAAACCTGTGTAAGTTTTGGTTCCAGTCCTTCGTAAGTCACAGCTGACGTTTCTTAAATGGAATAGGCCTTGAAAAGTGCTTTTCTTTAGTTTTGAATATTGTTTTTAAAAGTGTTTAGTTTGACTGCATTGAAATACTGTGGTTTGGGGGTTTTGGGGTTGGTTTTGTTTGTTTGATTGGTTTTTAAAACTTAAATGGGAATTCTTTACCCAAAATAATGAAAGAAAAAAGTCAGGTGTTGAGAAGATAACTTATCTTGAGTGAGCCCAAAGGCTGGAACAAAGGGACTGCTGGGTGAGGTGAAGTGCTCCTGGTTGTGGCCATGCTGAGCAGAGGAAGTTCTTAAGGTGGAGTTGCACAGAGGGAAAAGAAGACACCGGACCTCTTGAAATACTTCTTTTCCTTCTGCTCCTTTGCAAAGACAGTTTGCTCTGGTAACTAAGTCTTGGAATAAATCCTTAGTTTTACCTGGCACTTCTACTGGAGATAGGGAGATATTTGCTGATCTTTTCTCAGAAGCAGAACAAATAAATCCCTTGTTATGTTCCCCCCCCCCAACCAGAATTTCAACTTTTCTTGTATACTGAGGAGTAACTTTAAAGCTAAAATGAGAGAGGGAGTGGGAAAATCTCCAAAGAATCCAAACATTGACTATCCAGATTAAAATGGTGAGACACCACTTCTGACATGCTGCTGATGGTCTCTGCCTACGACTGTCGTGTTAGCACCAGGGTGGGTGGGACTGTACATCACTGTGGCCATGCAGGAATGTAAATGATAGCTTTTGCACGGGCCTGACCATCGTGTTCTGGCTTTTGCAGCCTCCTATTTAACTGGTGTTGCTGTTTGGAGCCATGGTGGTCCCAGCTGGCCTCCAGGACTATCTGTGAGGCTATCGAGAGGATGAAGCCACCATGCTCAGTAGGCTTGAGGGCCTTTTAGATGTCTCTTCTGCTGTGCCAGACACAAAAATGGGCAAAGTTGTGTTATCCTGAATGAAATCGGAGGTGTTGCTGTCTGAGCTGCTTTGAGTGTGCCCTAACGTTCTCCTACCTGAGCCATTCCCTGATAGTGCTGCCTGCTTGGGAGAGACATGGTCCATGCTGGAGCTGGATTGAAGCACTCAGGCAGGTCCGTGTCTCCTCTTTGGCCACAGCATTTCAGCAGTCTTGGGAGGCTGAGCGGAGCAAATAGCTTGTGGCTCGTACAAGGATGATGTCTGCTCTTGTCCCTTGGTGAGACCCTCCCCTCCCTGTGCTGGTTGTGGCACTAGCTGGAGAACCCCCTGGTCAACCCTTTCAGCCCACAGAGACGGCCCTTTGGTGGCACCGAGCACTTACATTGGCCAACAGCACCTGCTGAAACCATACCCTGACCTAAAGCAGGCTTTGTCACAGCAGGTTTAAAAATACCACCGTGTGATGGATGACTGTTCAAACCTTTTTCAGTCTTGCTAATATGAGACTTTCTTTTCTCATATTTGCTGCTTTTTTTTTTCCACTGAAGAAATGACTGTGTTGGTTCACGATGTACTTTGTTGGTGTGGCATCAGATGCCTTGCATGGAGTAACAGAAGTTGGGCTGGTTCAGCCTGCAGAAGGGAAGGCTCCTTAAAGGGGAGACCTCAGAGCAGCTCCAGTGCCTAAAGGGGCTACAAGAAACCTGGAGAGGGGCTTTGGACATGGGCCTGTAGGGACATGACAAGGAAATGGCTTTAATCTGCCAGAGGGGAGACTGAGATGGGCTCTTGGGCAGAAGCTCTTCCCTGTAAGGGTGCTGAGCGCTGGCACAGGGTGCCCAGAGAAGCTGTGGCTGCCCCATCCCTGCAGTGCTCAATCCAGGTTGGACACAGGGGCTTGGAGCACCCTGCTCCATGGAATGTGTCCCTGCCCATGGCAGGGGTTGGAGCTGGAGGAGCTTTGAGGTCCCTTCCAACCCAAACCAGGCCGGGATTCTGTGAAATGGACAGTGGGGAGCATGGGGAGAGGTCAGCTTGGGCTAGAGTGGCTATAATCCCTCTCAAACCTTGCTTCCCTCATGTTCTTAGGGCAGTACAAGTTTACCAATGCTTTTTATACTGATTTTTTCATAATTAAATTTACTATTTAGAAGTGAAAGAAGGAGAGGAAAAAAAATCAAATCCTTAGGATTAGGGTTCTATTTAAAGTTGGAACATTTCTCTCAGCTCCTCTTTACCTGCCCTCCTAACCCATTTACTCAGGATAATTAGTTGAAATGTACTATTTTATATCTCAGTGTGAATTATTTCCAAGCGCTTGGATGTTACTGTGAAACGATTTGTTGGAGACTTGCTTTGGATGCTCGCAGATGAGCTCTGTGCCCAGACCTGCCATTCCCTTTGTGCTCTGTCCTTCTGGGGAGCAGCAGAACTCAGCCTCCTGGTGCAGCCTCTCGGAAACATTTTGTTCCTGAAGCCACCGTCTCTTCTGCAAAGCATTCAATGAAAAGCTGAAAATAATTTTCCAAGGCTAATTTTTCTGTAATCACAAAGGTCCATTTGCTAAGTGCTGGCACTGCAAACACAGGCAAGCTGTTAAGCTAACAAAGCTGCTCTGGTGACGTGAACATGAAAATGCTTTGCTTTTCTCCAAAGAGGTCTCCCAACGGCTTTCACCTTCCCCTGCTCCCAGTGAATGGAGCTTTTGCTGCCAGCTCCAGATGACCCAGGAGAATGGGTGGCTTCAGTGGTGACAGGGCTTGAAATGTTCCCTGTCCTTTGGCCTGGGCTGGTGGCTCTGCAGCGTGGCCAGCAAACCCTCCTGTTCTGAGATCCTCCTTGCTGGAAGTGTGAGAGTATCTAATGTTTGCTTCCCTTTTGTTTAGCGGCAGCCACTGTTCCTTAGTGCCTCTGGTACATCTGGAAGCAAGGTAGTTGTCATCCATGTTCCCCATGCATGCAAAAGCTTGACTCCTCTGCCAGAGCCCACAACCAGTACCTGTCACACGTTCAGGCTTTTCTGCATTTAAAGCATCTGAAATATGTGTTCTGGTAGGGTGCTTGGGGGAAAAAAAAAAAGACATCTTCTTCTCCAGAATGATTCACTGGGAAGTAAGTTTGAACATCAAACAGGTGACCTTGGACTGCCATTACTCATTTTGATGTCAGCCTTTATTTACTGCCTTTCTCTGTTGCACAAACTAGAAGGACCAGTGTACAGCCAGGAGTTGTCAGCTTGTAGAAGCTGTGATAAAACAGCTCCACCTCAAAACTGAGGCCTCGTTTTCCAGCACCAACAGGACTGTAACCAGGAAGGAAACCAATCAACCTTAAGTTGTGGAAGGATCTTGGTTTATGCTTCTTTGTACTTTGGGCTGAAATGGCTGGTTTAAGTGCAGGGCATTTTGGAGTATTCTGAAGTAGTTCTAGGTTAAATAGATTGTTCAGTGAAGTTCTTTGTAAATGATTAATCACTTGTTCTGTATAGTGTTGATGCTAACTTCACCTTTTTGTGTCTCAGAAGGACTGTTTCATATGTCTGAGGTACATTAATATATTGTAAGAGGCTGTATTTTAAAGTGTCCTGATAGCAGTTGAGTTCACAGTCCTGTAAGGAGTTGTCATCTCGAGTCTCATGGTTCTCAAAGGACAGCATAGACTCAATTTTACATCCATCCACAAAGTTATTTCACTACATGGTGCCTCTCTTTTTGCTTCAGCAGAAGTACTGCAGATACCTTGTTTATCAGAATAGCAAACCTGGTGTCGTTCATCTTGTAATCTTTCTTTACATCATGGCTATTTGTAGTAGTGTTTGAAATGGAGAGGAATAAATGCAGAAGCTGAAGCTTTTATGACCCTTGTATGTGGGTTGTAAGAAGGGGTGTGGGGTGTAGCTGGGTCTCTGCCTGCGTAGCGCTGGGCTCAGTTACCCGCTGATCCTGTCCTTTCGTTTCCTCTCCTGGCTTCCTGGGAGTACAATCAGGCGTTAGAAAAGGTGGCCTCATTTCAGACAGCATATTTGATTTCTTTGGCTTTGGAGACTTGTATATCTGTGGCTCTCCATATATATATGCATATATATATTTAAATAAAACCCCCTTCTGATTGTGTTTCTATTACATTATCTGCAAATGTATCATGGCCAAAGGTGACAGCCCTGATGAGTGTCATGGAGCCCACTTACACGAGTGGCTTTCATAGGAAAGGTATCCTTTGATCAGCAGTGGTGGGTAATCCATCAGGCCTCTACACACCTACAAAAGAGCTCTTTCTTTCATGCAAGTGTCTCAAAGCCTGCTGGCATTCAGAGATTCTAATGTATTTTTACATGTGATCATTCAGTGAAAGGAAATGTGCAATTAGTTTTCTACTACAGATGAACTGCAGAGCATCAGACACCAGGTCTGTGCTTAGGTTATCTCTATTTTCTCTGTATCCTGATAGATTTAAAATAGTTTGCTTTTCTATGTGGACAAGATGTCTTTTATGTAGTTTGAGTTGGGGTTTTTTGGTTAGTTTTAGTGTGGGAGTGTTTGGCTTTTTATCTGGGAAGTCTTCAGATCCAGACTCTACTCTTGCCTCTCTCTGTTTCTTTACAAACCACCTACTGTTTGTCTCTGCAACACAGTTCCAGGCTTTCAGCTCTTCCCTTAACAATGCTTGTGCTGAATTTTAGGTCTCCATCTTGAGTTAGAGGGTAATAGCTGACTCCTCCAGTCTTCACTGCACTGGCTTCTCTACCACTATGGAGTTATGTGCCGCAAAGGGGTAAGGAATGAGGTGGTGGGTATGGAGGACTGTTCTTTATCTGCTCTTAGGCTAATATTTACACCTGATTGTTCCAGTAATCTATTTACATACACTAGCCTTGATGGTGCTGCTGTTTGCATCTAGGCTTTTTTCCCTTGTTGCTTGCATTTCTTCATGGTTCTTTTTCTGACTGGGCTCTGGGTATCAACCTGTCTGTTCACCATCCACTGAGATGCTCAGGTTTGCCACCCTCTGTCGTATGTCAGCTGTGCTGGGTGTAATGGGATGAGCAGACATTAGTTTTGAAAATGCTCTTTGTGGCTTGGTTATAAATCACTTTGCAATAGGTGGAGGGGGAGGTAGTTATAGAAATACATCACCTTGTTCTTTCTTGCCCACGTTTCTGGCCCTGGGCACAGCTCAGACTGTCCTTTGGAAGCTGGTGCCATCAGGCTGCGATTGCCCAGGGTCCCTGCTCAATCAGCAGCTAATTGGTTTGGAAAAAAGTCTTTGCAAACCCAAGAGGCTAAAAAGTATTTTATGAAACTGTTGGCTTTGTTTTAATCCAGTCTTTTATTACTCTGCTTCCTTGGAGGTTGGTTCTGCCAACTGTGAGATGAGCTCTTATCGGCAAGGGAGCTGTGCAGTCGTGGATCCTCTTAAAAAAGCCCCCAATCCAAGGAAAAGCTCTGTCTTGTGGGAGTGGTAGAAACAGCCCCTGTAAACACTTTGTTTCTGGCTGTTACAAGAATTCTGTCGTCCTTCTTAGACCTGGCAGGTTGGGTTTTTTCCTGTCTTTTATCTCTCTGCTTATTGTCTTGTTCTTCTACATACTCAAGCTGGAAAGCCAGTTTTACTGCTGGCCTAGCAGAGAACAAAAAGTCCCTGTGGCACAGCAGCATCCAGAGACACTGTGATAAAACAAGGATTGAAATCTGTTCCAAATCAAAGAGCAGCTATTAACTCACCTTTTGCTTCTCTTGGCTTGCTAAATGCTGAGTTCCTCTGTTCCTAATCTAATTTTTCAAGGTGAAGGAACTTCCCTGCCTGCTCCATGTCACTGCACGTGTGCAAGTGATGTCCTTTTTCCCTTTCCTTTTCACCAGGAGTTGGGAAGGTGGCAGCAAGTTGAGTGTGTTTATGCTTGTGACAGCTGCTCCCATGTCCTTTTCAAGATGAGTGTTTCCAGATGAGCTCTGATGGACTCTGCAGTTGTAAGCTGTCCCTTGGATGGGTTGCTTTGGCATTTCCATATAGTTCTGTAGGGTGGTCCATCACTCACCAGAACATCTCCTGTAGACCTGTGCAGCATGGTCAAAGCATATCCTCTGTTCATAGTCCTAGAAATGGCAGTGGAAGAGAGGCCACCAAAGGGACTTGGCTGAAAAGACAAATGTCAGGAAAGAGAAATGTTCTGGTGTTTGATCTTCCCATTTTGGGGGTTGTTCTGTGTGGTTGCCTTTGTACCTGTGTTTTTTTTTCTTACTAGCAGCACTCAGCTTGTCAGCTAAGACAAGATAAGAGTGGTTTTCCTGCAGCTGCCGTGAGAAATCCTGAGCTTTGGGGAGTATTGAAAGCTTTCAGTGGGCTTTAGGCATTGGCATCAGTAAGTGAGAACCTAATCCACAGTTTTCATACTGGAATCCTCTTTCCTCCCTTGATTGCTTCACTGAATTAAGCAGATAATTCTGCTCCTACTCAGCTCCTCTTGGTCCTAATGCAAAGATTATTCTTTGGTGCCCTGAAGAATATTTAATTTAATAGAGCTTTTCCATGAGTAATAAAAGCACTTTGTTAATAGATCTTTAGCCCTTAAGACCTGGCAGTAGTTTGTAAAGTCTAGTCTAGCCACAAGCCTGCTGCTGAGCGGGGAGCTTCACTGGTGGCTTTAGGTATCGAATGTTTGTTCTGTGGTGCTGAGAGGGTGGCTTTTGGTTTTGTCTCTTCCAGTACTGGGTTTTGATGAGAACAGACCTTAAAAAATGACTTTTGAAAGACTTTTACCCCAAAGATAAATGTACCTCAGTTGCTGGCAGTAAGTTCTGTTTTCTTTCTCTTGCCTAGAGCGTGGCTATGATCCCTACAACCCCGACCTGCCCAGGCCCTCGCTGGAGGTGGAGGATGGTGCTCTGGCTGACATGCCAGATGTGACACCCGGTATTCTGGAGCTCGAGCTGGTCAACAAGGCCATTGAGGCAGTCAAAAACGAAGTGGAGAGAGAGCAGAAGAAGTATGAGGAGCTGCTAGAAACGACAAAGGAGTTGAGTGCTTCAGAGGCCTCCTCACTCATTTCAAATACACCTGTGTCAGCTGGTGGGGCACAGAATGATTCATTTACCTCCTTAGAGTATAATCCAGGTAGCTACAACTTCAATAATAACTCGGACTACAACCCTACTCCCCTGGCTGCTGCTAGCCGGTCAAGTAAATACACTTTAGATGCTTCCCGATGTAAAGGGAGCCCCCTGGAATATGTTCCCAAGGCTGTAATACAGAATAAAAAATACAGTAGCACTGTCACTAACAGTAAATATGTGATTGATGACTCGAAGCCTTCTACAGACTTGGAATATGACCCACTTTCAAACTACTCAGCGAGGCTTTTGAGCAAAGCTACGACAAAGGGGTCCAAAAGGGATAGAGTGCCCAGTTATGAGGAGTCTTACTCTCCTTCACGAAAGAGGCTCTGTGAAGAACTTGATGATGATGAAGTGTGTGCCAGGTTCTCTTCCTCTGATGATGAGGCTGATGTGGCTGTTAGTTCCCAGTCAAAAGCTGGTTCTGAAAGTGAGTCAAGCGATGGGTTATCCCACAAAGAGCAGAGCGCCAAAGTGGATGACTTTGCTTCCCAGAATAGCAAAGAAACAGCAGTGCAGTATGGCATGGAAGACCATCCAAGTTCACAGAAAAACCTTGCTAAAAACATATCAGACAAGAGTGCAAAAGCAGAGAAATTGTGTGCTGGTAAGAACAGCCAGGAGATTGAGCATAGAAACAAAGACTCAAAAGACAAAACGAAAAGGAAGAAGTCAGATGTTAGTAAAACACCTGGGCTAAATGAGTTCGGTAAGAAGGAGAAAAGTACAGAAAAAGACAAAGTGCTCAAAAAAGAAGAAAAATTAAAACCCAAGAATGAGGAGAAAAACTGCAAAGAGAAAAGCATCAAAGGGAAAACTGATGGGGCTTTAAAGAAACCTGAAAAACACAAGTTGGAAAAAGCAGAGGGACTTAAGAAAGAAAAATCCAAGTTGGGCAGCAGTAGTTCAGGGAAAAGCAAGAGTGAAGGTGTCAACAAAGGCTCTGGCACAGAGAAGCTGGGGAGCAGCAAGAAAGACTCCAAGCTGAAAACAGCTGATGTGAAAAATGGCAAAGAAACCTCTGGTCATAAAAACAAAGAGAAAGGGACCAAGGCTCTGGCACTGGAGCGAAAGAAGGAAAAGGTCAGTTCTGTAGAAAAAGGAGATCCAAAGAAGGGTCGGAAGCAGCAGAGTTTGAGTCATGTTGATCTGTTTGGTGACGAGAGTGGAGATGATGATGACAAAGGCTGGCCTTTGCCATCCAAGTTACTTGACGTGAGCTCAGACTCGGATGGTGGTGACTGTGGTTCAGATTCAGAGAGTGAAAACGAAGGGACAAAGAAAGTGAAACGCTCTAAGTTGTCAAAATCGTCATCATCTTCCTCAACATCTGATGACATTGATTATTCCATCCTTGAGAAAGACTTGGACTTTGAGTCAGATCCAATGGAAGAGTGTCTCAGGATTTTCAATGAATCGACAGATGTGAAAACTGAAGACAAGGGAAGGCTGGGGAAACAGGTAATGCTGGGTTGGGTTGCTTGGTTCTCTCACCTCTGAATGTGAAAGGATTCTGCTTTAGTTCAGTGGTGTTGCTTACCTTAAGTAGCTGAAGAGGGCTATGGAGGGAGACACCGTTTGTTGGAAGAATCCCACCCTTGTCATGACTGAGTTCTCTTCAGAGTTTGCACTTGAATTTACCTGCTGGATTAAAAGCTGCTGTTAAATGGAAGGATTCCATTACCTTTTGCTTGGAAGGCTGTGTGGATAACCCTCAGTTACTTCTGTCTCCATCTGGCCTAAGAAGTGTGGTGGCCTGGATGGTTGGAGAAAAGGCCTCGGAGAATAGGTTGTGGATGTTTCAAAGCTGAATTTGCTAATCTGGGCAATGCTTTGTTGTTGTTTAAGGAACGTAGTAGGAAAAAGCAGAGTAATGTGTTGGTGCAGGTAAGTCAGTGTAGTTGGCATTAGACCCTTTGGAGGCTTCCCAAACTGTTTCCTATTTTAAATGCATTTTGTAGATGTTGTACGAGTCAGCTGTATTACTTGGGAGGTTTAATGAGGCAAGGTGACAAAATCTGGTGCTCTCTGTGTGCTGAGGGAGAGGGGGGACCAAAGGAAGAGTGTGTCTATCTGAGGAATTACGGAGTGGCTTTGGCTGCAACTGCTCTGCGTCCGAAAGGTAATGGAGGTCCTGGGATGCCATCAGGGCTTGCAGTGTTTTCCAGTTTAGGTCCCTTCAAACACAGGAAGACTCCCTTTGGGAAGGGGCTTATGAGGATGCTGGGGCTGTAATGAGAGGACAAGGGGTAATGGGGTCAAACTTAAACAGGGGAAGTTTAGATTGGATATAAGGAGGAAGTTCTTCCCTGTGAGGGTGGTGAGGCACTGGAGTGGGTTACCTGAGGAAGATGTGAATGCTCCATCCCTGGTGGTGTTCAAGGCCAGGTTGGACAGAGCCTTGGGTGCCATGGTTTGGTGTGAAGTGCCCTTGCCCATGGCAGGGGGGTTGGAGCTGGATGAGCTTAAAGTCCTTTCCAACCCTGACTATTCTATAATTCTGTTATTTGAGATCACCATGACCTGTCGGTGTGCATTTGCAGCCAGAAAGCCAACTGTGTGCTGGGCTGCATCCCCAGAGCATGAGCACCAGGTTGAGGGAGGGAATTCTCCCCCTCTGCTGTGCTCTGGGAAGACCCCCCCGCAGTTCTGCATCCAGTTCTGGGGCAACAGCACCAGAGGGATATGGAGCTGTGGAAGCAAGTCCAGAGGAGGCCACGGAGATGCTGCGAGGGCCGGAGCAGCTCTGCTCTGGAGCCAGGATGAGAGAGCGGGGCTGGGGCAGCGTGGAGAGGAGAAGGCTCCTGAAGGGGA
>JANRGW010004348.1:0-15404 GCA_024733675.1 Psilopsiagon aymara | reverse complement strand
CCCCCCCCCCCCCCCCCCCCCCCCCCCATAATCCCGGCATCCCCTGCTAGGGAGCATCGGCGGTGGGGAGGGAGGCGGGAGGAGATGCTGCCAGCCCCCTGCCCGCAGCCGCGGGCTCGCCGGGAATGGAGGCGCCCTCTGGCCGGGGCACTGCAGCGGAGGCCCATCTGCTGCCCATGCTCGGCTTCAGAGGAGGGCAGGGGCTGGGGATGCGTGCCAAGCCTGCAGCAAGAGAGAAGGAGTAACAGGAGTGTGTGCGTAGGAGGGCAAACATACATACAAATACATGTGTATGATCAGCATCGAAAGTCCCCTCTCCCCCTGATCCCTCTCTGTGCCACACTGCTGCAGACCCTCCGTTGGGGGCTGGCTGCAAAGGGACGTGGGTACCCAAGTTCTCTGCTCCACTCGTGCAAGGGGTGTCATGTCGTTTGTGGGCTGGAAATAGGTGTATGCCCTGCTGGAGTGGCACAGGCTGCCGTAGCTGTCCTTGTGAGTTTTGTTCTCTGGGTGAGAGTGACAAGGGTGATGGGGAACACGGTATCTGCTGCAGCTCTAGACTTCCTCAGCGAGGGAGGGAGTGCGGCGCGGGATGGAGCACCTTAGCCCCTGATTTGGGGATTCCCACAGGCTGCGTTTCTGTGAGCCATGCCTGGGTCTTAACTGAGAGCCCTTCTTCTTTCCCAGAGCCAAAGCTGGGGTCTCACACTCTCCCTCCCACCCTAGGGCAGAGCCTGGGTCAGGAGAGAGCCTGCCCTGTCTCCAGCACACAGTGTGGGTGCTGAGCACCTCCCTTCCCGGAGAATGGCCCTCCAGTTAACTCCAAATCCCTCCCCTTGAGTGGGAAGTTCAAGCCCATGAAAACACTCGGTGGCACCACTGTTAACAAGTATGACTTGAGTTGCTAGGAACCCCCAGCCCTCTACGAGCTGAATTTCAAATTCCCACCTACTCCTGCCCCTGTCTCCCTCACTCCAGCAGGGTGTGAGTCAGCAGGAACTTTTCATGTCCCTTCCCCAAAGGGTGGCTCTCGTGCTCCGTAGATCCCACCTGCAGAATGGTGTTTGAGTCCAGCTGTGACTTTGGGAGAAGCCTGTAAGGATTCCTGTTGCCAAAACCTGGTTGCTGCCAGCTCCTCGGAGGACAGCTGAAATCAAGCAGGATGTGCCACTGCTTGACCCTCCGAGAGCAGAGAGCCAAGAGGGGAGGGGAAACCAGCAGGTTCTGTATTCTTCAGCACACCTCCAGCTTCCACAGCCCCCTAAACACAGCTGTAGCACCTGTGTAGTGCTGGGAATGTGTCCTCCAAGCTGGGGAGCTGTTCCTGGGGAGCCTCCAGCCTCCCTGAAGTGTTCTAAAGCGAGCTTTGAATGAAAGCTATTGTGAACTGCAGAAAAGGAGTGAAGCTGTGACTCTCCCACTGCAGGTCATAAAAGTCCCTCAAAGATTTATAGCTACTCTACACCCTCAGGTGATTTTTGCAGTAGTGGCAAGAAATCCACTGTGAGGTATAATGCTCTCTCCCTGTGAGGACTCTCAGTGATACCTGCGTGGCTTGTTTATTAATACCCTGGATATAGCAATTATATCCTGTGGAGAGGGAAGGGGTTCTGGCTAGCTGCAGGCAAGTTTTCTTGCCCTGCTCCTAGTGTGGAGGCCTAGCTGTTGCTTTTTGTGCTGCCACACCTTTGGTTCTGGGTGCTGCTTAGATTCTTCTCCATGGGGGCTACCCAGAATATGGGGGACCATTTCCAAACTGGGTTTGGGGGCTGAGCTGCTCCCTGCCTCCCTCTCTCCCTGCAAATGCTGGTAAGCTTGGAAAAAGTTGCCTGCATGGCACGCAGGGGTTGCCTTAGCACGGAGGTCAAAAAGAGGAGGAGGAGGAGGTGGAATATAGCATGTGTACTTGCATGGATGTTAGCTTTAGGGGATGCTAACAGCTGTAAACATTTACCTACAGTACTTGTGCCTGAGACGAGGATAACTGGTCTGGAGGGTTTGCTGGAGCTGCTCTGTGGTCGCAGAGCCTGCTTAACCTCAGCCAGGCGCATGGCAGCGTGCACAGATACACCTGTGTTGTTTACCTGGGCATTGTACCTGTGACGTCTGTGTGCTCATGCGATTCCCATATACCTTGTTTACTTTTCTCCTCCTTGTCCCACGTGCAGCTGGTTAAGTACTGTGTGACTCTGTGGCCTGCCAGGTTGATGTACATGCTTCTTGCGTGTCTTCAAGGGAAGCTTGTGTGACAAACATGGGCGGGTGTTTGCTGGGTGCGTGTAGCAATGCACTTGGATCCTGCTGGGTACAATTACCACGGTATGCTTGCACTTTTGTAGTATTTATGCCTACAAGCAGTCATGGATACAGCAGTGGTTCAGGACAGTATGTGTACATTTTATTGTGTATGTGCAGTCTGTGAGGGACGCCTTAGACAAGTTTCTCAGTGCCTCCTTGCTTTGACCTGTCAGCAAGCAGGGAGAAGTTCTGTCTTGTGGCAGGGCTCGTAGCTGAGTTTTCAGCTTGCTGTGGCTGAGCTTCCTCCTAGCTTGAGAATAACATCTTTAAGGTGCACCTGCTATCACAGGTTGACATGCTCCCCCAGTCCCTGCATTGGATCATAAATGTGGAGGGAGGAAGTAGGGGAATTTTGTAATGGATGGGATGGGGCAAGCTGGGCCAGCATTCATTCCTAAAGGCTGCCTAGGTTTTAGGTGGGGTTCATTTCATTGCTCTAAAATGAGCCCTTTGTACATTGTTGGAATCTGTGACCCAATCAGTGGGATGTAGCTGGAGGAGGTGGTGCTAACGAAGGCTGGTACTGCTGACAATTACTCTGGCAGAGAGAAAGGCAGAGGGGGTACTGACTGGCACAAAAGCTGTCTTCGCATCTTTAGGTCAGTGTAAGGTGCCTCAAAGGGCTGGTTCATGCTATCAGCCCTGACAGTAGAAGTGAAGTGTGGCTACTTGTCCCCACCAGCTTTCCCTACAGTCACTGTCACCCATTATTTCTGCAACAAAAGGCCAGGCTGCGCTGCATTATTCCTGAGGACAGGATGGCATCTTGTGGTACTACAATGAAGTGTTACAATGGGATGTGAAATCTGGGTAAGGTAGGCACATGGGGAGTGAAATACAAGGGGACATCTGTGGAATGCCTCCTATTCTCCATCGTGGATGTTCTTGGAAAGGTAGTGACATATCTGTGGTGCACACATGGACTGTGCTGTCAAGTCAGTGCTGCAGGCTGGCCTTGAGGAGCCTTAGCAAAGAGGTCAGAAAAGGGGGCAAGCCTGGGACTGTGGGCAGCTCTGGGTCAGGTTGGGGTGCTTTGGTAGAGTAAGGTGACTGTGTTGCTGGGCCTGGGCTGAGCAGCAGTATCAGTGCTGTATGGAGTGCTAGGACCAGATGCTTGTCCCAGGAGCCAGGGCAGAGGCGCAGTCCTGAACCTGCTGAGTCCCCCCTTCTGGAGAAGGTGGGAAGAGATGCTGTGTACTGGATCAGCGATGTAGGGTACACAAGAGCACTCCATAACTGCATCCCTGTGGAATGAGCTCTGGCTGTAGCTCTCGGGAAGGCAGAAACAGTATTTCTTTACCTTCCTTTCCTGGCTTCTTTGCGCTCCCTGCAGTGCAAACCCTTTACTTGCCTTAAGCTCCTCCTGAAGCACAACAGGTACCTCCTGTTCTTCAAACCTCTGGACACCTGGAACGCAGTGGGTGTACTTTTGTGCTCCGAAACTTGCCTGGTAAACCTGATAGGTGAAAGGGAGTGCAGCACTGCACTCCAAGCTTTCACCAGGAAGGCTGAGGGAAGAAGGAGCATATAGGGAACTGGCTGCCTTACAAAAAGCAAGGGCTTATTCTCAAGCCATGGTTTAGGAAGTGATTATTCCCTGCTTTAGGATAGCAAAAATTACCTGAGCTGCGCACTGTGGGGGCCTTGGCCTTTCATACAAAGATTACACAGACCACTGCCCCCCCCCCCGAATTTGAATGGGCAGCCTGATGGGCTCAGTTGACATTCCCAGTTTCCACAGCTAAGGGAGTGCCCAGGCCTGTGTCTGGATAGGCTTTTTAAATGTTTTCTTTTGGGATTTTTCTTTTCCAGAACATCGGGCACGGCTGTTGGGTATGACCAGATGGGACTGTGCCAGCATGCATTTTCAGCCTGTAATGCATAAGCATGCAAGCAGCAGGAGAGGTGGATGTGGCTGTCCAGAGACGGACAGTGGGGGCAACTCCTCTTCCTGAGCATCATCTGTGTCTTGCATTTTATGACAAGTTTTCTCTCTGAGGGCCTCAAAGCAACCCATTAAGCTTCTTTTAATTAGGCAAGCCCCTTACCTGGAGTAGAAGTCTCTCCCATTTCCCATCCAGGGAAACTGAGGCAGGGAGCAAGCCTGTGACATCCCCATTGGCACAATCAGGGGCTCAGCAGGAGAGCAGCGACTGAAAGGCACCACTTCCCGTGCTTGCTCTGTTGCCAGAGTCTGGGAAATCCCAGAGAACAGCCGGGTGCAGGTGCTGAGCCAGGGGTTATCGATAACTTTCTAGTCGCTGCTTGGATCCTGCTATCCTTTTCACTGCAGATATCGCCTCCTTCTTGATCTGCTGCCTAATCTATAATCCCAGCTCCCTGCTGCCTTTCCCTTGGAGTGCAGTTTTCCCGTTGGGTGTGTAAATCCTTCAGGTGGGGCCAGGGTTAGTGAACATAATCAAACTCTGTCATCTCTTTAAGGCTTTGGGGTAATTTTTATCTTGGAATATTGCTGATTGTGTCTTGCATGATACGAAAGCTGCAGCGAGCAGATTTGAAGCATACCGAAAGACTAATGCAAATTAGAACTGCTGCATAACGGCTTCGGCAACTGTGAAACCTATGATCTAAAAGCAGGTATCTGCTACACTGACTTTATTGGTGTTAGGATCCCCTGTTTCAGCATGCAGATACTGGAATTGAGCAGAAAGCAAGAGAGACAGCATGGCAAAGAGACATGAAAGGGAGTCTCTCTCCTAGATGCTGAGCCCTTTAAGAAAGAAGGGGAAGGTAAGCTAGAGCCCTGAGGTTTTAAGCTGGTTGTGCTGAGGCTGAAGAGAGGGCTGTGGTAGTGCTTTCAATTCCTCCTTCCTCTGGCAGAAATGCTTCTAGCTGGGCAGCAGGGAAAGAGAGGAGAACAGAGGCCTCTGCAGACTGAACGTGTTGGGCACATGGACAGATCTTGGAGGCTGCAGGAGCTGGGTAAAGGTAGGGCTTTGGAAGAAGGGCTTGCCTGCATAGGGATTGAGAGTGGATGATGCTTGTTGTGTGTGAGGAAGTCCCGTTTTCATGGAGCTCGTAGCACAAGGGCTGGCTCTGAGGCAGAGCAAAGGGCAGAGTAAATCAGGAGAGCAGTGCCCTGGAGTGATCAGTGTGAGCTGCACTCTGTTGCTTAATGACCCCATTGCCGAGGGAAACCTCTGTGGCCCTGATACTCAGGGAGGCAATATCTCCCAAAGGCAAAGGAGTGGGACAGCCAAGCAGACTGTGATTCTCCCTGCTTTCAGCTCAGCCTTCCCTATATGTTATTTGCGCTAGCAAAACTGTTCCTTTTTCCCTGCCTCTGTGGTAATTCAGTTCGCTTTTCTCCTTCCCACCTGCCCTGGCAGTCCTCTCCTCCCTGTCTCACTGTGCCAGTGCTGTCCAGCTGTCGCTCTTGCCAAGTAACCATGATCAATAGAGGCGAGATGTACCAAGCAGCCTCACTTGAAGGGGACGTGATTTGTTGCTTTTTCTCACGGGGCCACATGAGGTCCCTGGAGAAGAGGTGGGTTGAAGGAATTGCTATTTCCCCATCAGTCCTCTGTCCCCAAATGCCTCCTGTCGTGCTGTTGTTTGGTGCAGCCAGCCTGTTAGTAAGTGGCCATTGTGCTTTCAGATATGTGCTATTGGCACAGAGCCTCTGTGGCCTTGAAATCCCTATGTAGCAGTAACTTCTAGAGCAAGGGTTGACCACACCTGCATTCAGCTTGGACAAGGGGATGACGGGATTGCTTTTGCATAATTTAGAAGTCTCTTGAATTATTTATAGTGCAGTTGTGCTCTGGAACAGAGTCTTCTTGCTTCCCGTGAATGTAGGGGGAAGAGGGGGAAGGGGTGTTTGTCAGCCATCCAGAGTCTACCACTTAGTGATGAGGAAGTGCTGTACGTTTGCTTTCTGCCCGTGTTCGTCCACATATGCCTCTGTGCAGCTGAATTGCCCTGAAAATCCATTTCTGGTTTCCACATCACTAAGGAGTGTGCATGGTAGTGCAGAGCATCTCCATGACTTGGGGCTCTATGAGAGGTTCCTGAGTTCAGAGCTGTGTCTTTGCAGTAAAGAGAGGGTGTCAAGCTGGAGACAGTGGGATTTGGTCCCTTGACTCAATTAGAGTGCTGTGGATCTGGGGCAGGGATCACTGAGACTGTTCTCTAAAATATTCAGATGCTTGAGAGCATGTTTTTCTCCTTCCAAGGTCCATCTTGTCCTCCCAAAGTGTTTTCTAGCTTTGGCACGACACGGTCCGTTGGACCTTACAAGAGCTCATCAGGACCTGAAGACGTGAACGATCAGGTGGTTGAGCAGCAAACTGTGCAGCTGAAATTCCCATCACTTCTCAGTGGTTGAACCCTGAGCAGCAGCCAGCTGAGGGCAGAGGGAGCCTGGGGCAGGTTTTAGAGAGGCTCTTGCAGCAGAGGAGCACCAGGGAGATGAGCTGGGCAGGCTGAGCACCCACCCCAGCGCGGTATCAGCATAATGCCTCTTGGTCCTCTCCCTCACTGTGGCAGGTTGCTGTACCATGCAGATGGGCTGTCCTGCTCCTGCCCTGCTTGTCCTGAGGACTTTAATGTGACCATGGCTCCCCCTCTGCCTTGTGCATCCTTCTTGCCCACCATCAGTTTTCACGGTGTGCTCACACATTAGTGTTCTTCTTCTCCTTCCTTTTTGACCTGGCTGTGGCAGCTTCTCAAAACCCCAATTCAATATAAATGTTTGTGTTGCTGAAGACCTGAAAGGGGAGGGAAAGGGATGAGGGTGGAAAAGGAAAAGAACTTGGCCTGTAATCAAGTGATTGTGGCAGTGAACTGCTCTGTCAACTGCTCCGTCTACTGCACTGTTGAGCAGAAATGCTTCCCTGATTTTACCTGTACAGTGTCAGTTTGTGGCTCTTTCATTTGGGGCAGAGTTAGCCAATCACCAGATGTGCCGTGGACAAACCGTGCTGTCCCACCTGGCCCTGCCGTGGTTTTCGGGTTCTTCAGCCTGAAACAAAACCTGTTCTTTCATTGACTGGTTTTACCTCACCAGGGATGTTGGCAACTGGCTAAATGCAAAATTTCTCCTCATCCTTCTTAAGAAATAAAACTATGTAAGGGAAGAATGGGAATGCAAATTGTCCCCAGGATGTTTGTGATGTCCAGATTGGCATTTTGTTTCGTTGAAGACTAGTTCTCTCCCTCTTTCCGCATAGACCTGGTCCCAGATCTTTCCACTTGGTGTAATCTGGTGATCAGGGTAGTGCTCTGCATAGTGAAAGGGAATGTTTGTACAGAAGAAGTAAACATATTGTTGAGACCCAGGCCTACTGCAATGCCTGTAAACAAGGTCCAGCCATCTGTGGGAGGCAGGAGAGAGATTTGTGTGACCCTGAGTTAAGTGCATTAGGAGGCTTTTGATTTCATTCTGGGAAACTGCCTCTGTTCGTGGCACCATATGCCTGTTACCGGCATAGAGCTGTTACTGAAGGTTTGATTCGTGTGGATTTAATCCGAGGGGCTGCGATGCTGCGGTCAGAAGGATAACTTAAGCAGGGGGTTGTCTCTGCAAGGCAGAGCCCAAGATGCTCTGCAGAGCCCCCGAGCCTGTGCCCTTTGTCCACCCCGGAGGTGGGAGTCTGGGCTGATTTACTCCTGCCCTGGGGTGAGGCATTGAAGAGCTCTCTGCCTATCAGCACTTTCTTCCCGAAAATAATAACAAAGTGCAGTGGCAGCGGGGGACCCGGGCGGCACTGTGTTGAGGTCTTGCTTAAGTCTTGAAAGAGGAAATGAAGAACAAAGGCAGAAGAGACAAATAAATAAGGGTCTGTTCTTAGTCCAAGAAAAATCCCCATGGGTTCGTGTAACATTCTCGGGAAGATGCGACACTCCCAGGGCCGGAGTTACGTTTTGGAAATAAAAGGGAAGGGGGAAGAGGCAAGAGAATGGGGATTGTGGAGGGAGCCGGGGCTGGGAAGGAGGGAGAGTCACCCTCTCAGCATGGAGTCAGGTTTCTCTGGTGAAGAGGGGTTAATGCTCTTTGCATGGGATTGGCTGGAAACCAGACTTTCAGGGAAGAGGGGGATCTGGGGGCTGCCAGGCAGGACCCCTGTGGCCTGAAAGGAGGGGAGGAGGGGAAGGAAGAGGCTGGGAATGCTCTTCCAAGCAGCAATAGATCGGCTACTGTGGGAAAGTGAGCACACTGCCAAACCCCAAGTGGCTGGTGATGGATGGGGGGGGAAAGAGGGTGGGAATAGGTGGCCAGCTCTTCTCCGTGGCTGCTAGGATCTTGCTGCTGTTCCATGGCCTCTCGTTATTTATTGTCTTCCTGGGGCTTAATTACTTCCCTCCTCGATCCGTCTTTGAGAGCTTTTATCCCTGGGATGCACAAACAACTGCCACCCGCTTCAAAAATAGCTGGAGGCAACGTGGTTCCTGCCTGCGTGGGTCTGTGCACTCTACCCATCACCATGGCATCAAGTCTTTCTTGCCTCCTTCCTTCTTTAACTGCCTCCCTCGGGCCCACCGGGCACCCGCCTCACCTTCCTCTGGGCTGCTCAACCTGCGTCTCTGTGTTGCTTGGGCTGTTACATGCTCCTCAGGGACTCTCCTGCTTTCCTTTGCACAGGGTTTATGTGCATGGTGTGGCACATGGCTGCCGCATGCTCTTCAGAGCCCAGGGTCCATGGGTAATTGTGGGCCAAAAGTAATGATGCTTATAGCAGCAGAATGTGTTTGTACAAGCACTTGCCTTATTCAAGGCATGTCCCGGCAAGCACTTGTAATGTTTGTAGCAGTAGAAAGAACATATGTTAGAACATTAGAACATGTTTGGGCAAGCACTTGCCTTATCCAGAAAAACAGTTGCATATGATTGGTTGAAAAGGCACCGGATCAGTAAAGCCATTGCCTGATGATGGGTAGGCAGAATGCTATAAAAACCTGTAAGCTCACTCAATAAAACGTCTCTGGTTGCACCACAACTGGAGTCCATGCCTCATACACCACAGGTGATCCTGGCTTCGTGCTTATCATGGTGCAGTGCTCAGGATTTGCTTGGCAAACATGGACTGCCTGCCAGGATCAGCTTTGAAAACAGTTACCTGCTGCTTCTTCCAGATCCCTCCTCGAGATGTAATCCTTCCCTGATACTGCTGGGAAGAGTTAGCTCATGATGTTTGAGCGGGGGCCTCACTGGAGGTTTGGTTAAATTAACAGTGCTTAAAAGAAGTCCTGTAGGTTTGAGTGTCTTGAGGATGTATCTACACAATGCCACGGTTTTGGTGAGAAGTGAACTGGTGCAATAATTCATAGTTTCTCCTGGTCAGCTGCTTGTTCCATACCTAAGCATTTTCTTGAAGTTTATTTTTAACTAGCTAGATCTGCTGCTGATTTGGCTTTAAAAGCAGACTTTAATGCGATTGACAACTTGGATTCATACAACTGACAGCTGAGGGGTGGTGAGTGAGGGGAGATCCTATGAAACAACAGCCTGTGTTGCCACATGCCTCACTTGAGGTTTCCGAAAGCATGATTTTCCTTTATCCTGTGACAAAATGGTTTTGTCCTATCCTTCTCTGCAGGACACTGAGACTAGATGGGAGTTCTTCCATGCTTCTTTAGTTACCCCATGGCCTGTCTGAGGACAGAAGTTGCTTCTACGTGTAGGTTTTTTGTCCCTTTTTCCTTTCCTATTCCTCATCTCACGATGGAGCATTCCTTCCCTGTAAGATCCCAAAGTCAAGGAGCAGAAGAACTTGCCAACTCCATTTTGCACTGCCGTAACTGCTGCACTCTTGGAGCAGTGAGCAGCAGCAGTACTGTATTTGGCTGGGAGAGAAAGGCCTTGCAGCCTTGGTGTATGTGTATTACAGAGTGCAATGAGCAATGCCTCAGTTCATCCTCTGATGTCCCGAGAGACCCAATCTTGGAGCCAAACGGTGATGCAACCTCCAGGGCCATCACAGCAGTCTTCGTGGAACCAGATGTTTTGAGGAGGCAGTAAGCAGGGCTGGGAAAGAGTCTTTCCAGGATATTAGGCATAAGTGAAGGAGAGAAGAGGACAGGAGAAGTGCTGCTTCTATCCAGCAGATTGGCACTAAGAAATCTGAACTGTGGCTTCTGAGAGCATTTGAAGGATCACAGTGTGTTGAGGCATTTCTGGAACCATGGAAATATCTATACTGAGACTGGCTTTAGCTGGAAAGAGGTTAGTTACAAGGGGGCCTGGTACAGCTGAAGGATACTGAGAAGGACTAGTTGGAACTAGATGATCTTTAGGTTCTTTCCAGCCCTAACTACTCTAAGATTTGATAGATTCCAGTGGAATTTTCTAGCTTGAAGTTTTCTTTAGCATCCTGTCCCCTTGCAGTGTCCACATATTTCTTGGATAAAATTAAATCTGTGTCTCATAGACCGTTATTGGATTTTAGTAGAGTTTTCTAGTCTTCTCCAAGCTGATCTTCTTTTAAACTGGGGGCTGAAGAATTATATAATTATGCTGCTATTAGTATTATGGTAGTTACAGTAAGAACAATCTGTTCGAGTGGAGGGTTTTATAATGGACTCTGAAGGTGTTCAGCTGCCGATCTGTTGGGCTGACTTCTGGAAGATCAGTCTTGAGCCAAAATTCTGTTAGCAAAGACCACTTTACCTCCAGGTCTTGTGTGCTCTGTACAGTGGATTAAGAGCTGCTTTGTTCCAGGCTGTACAGTTATCTCGCTGAGGCTGGAGATGTGGCATCTGAAGTAGCCAAGGCTTAGTTCACCAAAGAGCAGGACAAGACACTCAAGAGAACAGTTGAAACAGTGAAAGCCCATGGGAAGTGTGGAGTCCAAAAGTACTGTGCTTCCAGGAACTGAAGAGGTGAGCAGCCACAGTACTTAAAAAGACGGAGGCTTTGTGTTACATCTGTCTTTGTTTCTGTATGCAGCAGATCTTAGCTGCTGGCACGGAGCACTTTGGTTTCCCACAGGAACGCATAGTAGAAGACACCTGCTTTCTTTTTGACCACAGATGCTACTGATCTTCTGAGGCCTTGCAAGATCTTGCACACATCTGGAGGCTTGTGGCTGATGTGATGTACCTCATGTGTCTGCCTTCACTGGCAAGGGGGAAGGCAATGCCTTTGTTTATCCGCTGTTTCCTCATCCTTCCAAGGCCAACCCCACCTTTAGGTGTCTCTTTTTTTCCATCCATGGCTTGATGCCACCCATTAATACCGTATGGATGGCAGCTTTGGAAGTCAAATGGATGCTGTGGTATGGCACCATATGGATGCTGCTTTGGCAGAGTGGTTTGCCTCATATCTTTGCTCATCTCCCTGTTGAAAGCGGGGGAAGATGCTTAGGACTGAGCCTTGTTCTCCCTTAGGCTGTCCTTACTTGGAGGGTAGCTGTGCTGGATGGCTTGCTCCAGCTGGTGCTGCTGGCAGCAGGTCAGTGTCACCTTGTGCTCAGTTGCCTCAAAACTGCAAAGGAAACGCATAGCATGAGGTATTGCTGTTTTGCATTAGTGCTGTGGGCAGCAGCTCTTGGTGAAGGCAGCGGAAGAACGTTGCATGTTGTCCTTGAAACTTGAAGGGCGGCTGATGCGGGCCTGCTTGCATTCGAGCCACCTTGTACTGTGACTGACGTCCTAGCTTGCAGTCCCTGGAAAGGCCACGGCATCCTTCACCTGAGAGAAATGCTGAGGCCTGGCAACCTTCTGGTACATCCTGCTGCTCTCCGCTTCCCCTGCTGTCCAGCTCTGTAGGGTAATCGTCTCTTCCTATCCTTAAGCAAAGCACACGCCTGCTCCCCCTGAGGTAATCTACAGCATTTCAGTTGTGGGCAAATAGTAGGTTTTATAGTTTCTCCTTACTTCTGTGGGTGTTTGCAGGACAAAAGTAACTTGGGATTAAAGCGTTCTGAGGTACTGTGATGATGGCAGGTACACCTTGTACTTCAGAAGCGTGGAGCCTGTTCATTTGTCTCTAGCTGGAGCGGAGAGAGAGTTTGGCCCTCAGTGTGGAATGGGGCACGGAAGTCATTGCTGGATTTTAATCGGCCATGTGAAAGCAATTCTAATGTGAATTGTTGCTTTGTGTTAAAGGGTCTGAACAATGGGCAAACATGGTACTCCATGGCTGTCATGGGATAACTTTAGGAAGAGGAGATGGGCATTGCTGTATTGGGGGAAGAAGAGGCTTCTACTCTGACCTGTCCTCCACATCAGCTGTTCTCCTGTAACCACAGGGGAGGTTTAGGGAGTCTCTGAGTCCCGTGTGCTGATGAGGTGGAGTGTGGGGTAGCATGCGTGCAGTGCCCTGTCGCATGGCCTCTTGCCAGTGTCCTCCAGAAGAGAACATTCGTGCTGGTGAACTGCCAGCGCTTTGTGGTGCGTATCTTTCTCCCTGGCTCCTTGAAAAATCAGGATATGATTTCAGGATGGTATAAATCTACCGGTCACTCTATATAATGGCAAAGTAAAACGGTAACAGGTACCTGGGGATAACTCATGTGCATACCACTTCTAGCTTCCCTGCTTCTCTGAAAGCCCTTCCTCTGCATGGTAGAGACGTAACTTCAAGCAAGAAAATATCAAAGGCATCCCTTACAAAAAGAAGCTTTCAGCTTGTCTTGCTGAGACCGAATGTTGCTGAAGTGGTTTATAACTGTGTGTTCCCTAAAGAGTTTTGTCTTAATGGAGCTGACTGTGCATGCTCCTTCAGTCTTTTTCTTCTACTTGAACATTAAAGCTGCTCTTGCTGTTGTTTTTAACCTGACAGCAACTTCATCACTTTCTCTGAGATCAAGTTGACTTTTTCCCCCCCCTCCTCACTTAAAATTGTCAGAAAGGAAATATCTCTTCTTGCTGTTTTCTGTGTTCCTAGTAACTGATGGCTGCTTTGTGACAGAGCAGCTGGGCTCTTTGATGGCAAGCTAAGATGTCTCCCTGACTGGCACCGCCTGTCTAATTTCCACCATACATAAATGTTCTGGATGGGGATGATGTGCAGTAACATCTTCTTCCCCTGCTGGCCTTTGTCTCCAACTAGCTACCACTCAAAAGACACCTCTTTCGCTGCAGCGCTGACCAGAGGATATGGGAAGGCAGATGTGACTGATGGTCTTCAGCACTTCAGCCCACCAGGGGTGTATGTCTACTCTCCACTCCCTGGCAGAGGAATCCCTGGCATGTGAGAATGGAGGTGGTTCCCAGGGAAGAGGTTTCGAAGATGACAAAGCTTGTTTCTTTGCTTCCCTTCTTTACAGGAGGGGATAGGAAATGAGTTTATGTTCCCACTCCCTAACAAAGACAACTGAGCAGTGAAAATTGCCTCCTGGGACATGTCAACAGCAAAACAGCAGAGGGTACTGCGGGGCCAGCTTGCTTTGGCAGAGCTGCAGTGGAGGGCTATGCACACCAGCAATGACAGGGAGGCAATGCAGCTGTGCACGGCTGAGTTTTGCCAATGGATGAAGAGCTGCAGAGCCGTGTGTGCTGAGCTTGACAGATGTTGATGTATGCAAATGTCAAGTGGGGAAAATGTGCTTTACTTCCTAAAGCCACGTGTCCTGCTATGTTGACATGGCACACCAGATCCGAGAAAGTGAAGTGGTTTGAATGTCAGGAGTTAAGACCTTTTGTCTGGGAATTTACTGTGGCATGTGGAGATGTGTCCTTTGTGACTCCTTCAGCACCTGCTGTGGGCTGGGCTGGGCTGGCCAAGAGGAAGCTGGCTGCCCTGCATTTGTGTGTCCTGCAGGAACTGGAGTGAAACCAGCAGTACCTGGCAGCCATTGGGATTGCCTTACTGGAGCAGACCAGCCATTTGTCTTTCCCAGGTTTTAGCATCTGAGAGAGCAACCTGATGTCTGGATGTGATGCCTTGGAGAAAGAACAGGCTGCCTGACTGGGAAAAGCTGTACTAATTTACCAGCAAGGTACACTTCCTCCTGACAACCAGTTGCTGTTAATTTAGTGTTTTCAGCTTCCTTGTGCCCTTCACTTCCCCACACTTCAAGACACAGCAAAAACTGGTGACATGCCAGGAAAAGACACCTGATAATCCTCTACCTTGCAAGCGATCTCACTGCTCCAGCAAGACATTAATAGAGCCTTAAGGAAAAAAGAAATATAAATACCCTGGACACAAGAAGATGCTTTGGGGGTTTCTGCAGGTCCTTGTTTTGCCCCCATGAAGAAAGCTTGTCAGCAAGCCCCAAGATGGTCCTTTATGGCTTTGAGGAGGAGAACATCAGCCCCTTTATGGCTGGGCCACTCCAAAGGTGGCCTTCCACCAGCCAGACCACAACCAGGTGTGTGCGGTCAGGTTGTGGCTCTATGGAGGTGAGTGCAGAAGGTGAGGCCCTGCCTTGGCCCCTGAGGAGAGCCACTGTATCCTTCTTCCCATCCTCCTTGACAAGATGTCCTCCTGGGAGCATGCAAAGCCAGGACCCTGTCCCTCTGCTGACCTGTGCCATGTCAAAGGATATCCGAAAACTGTAATAAACAGTTATAAACAAACAGGATCAAACAATCTCTTTTTCTTATTTCTTTTCTTCCCCCCCCAACCATGCCAGTGCTGTAACTTTTCCACCAGCTTCAGACTTGCGGGCACCCCTTTCAGAGCTTGGTGTGGGATTCCTTACTCTGCCACCTGAGCATGAAGGACAGTGTTGATGGATGGTGGCTCTCACTAAGAAGGTGACCACAAAGCATCCAAAAATGCTTTTCACTGAGCTGTAAGGTATAACTGCGGTTAGCCCCTCTACCCAAGCCTGTATCGGAGCCATCTGTAGAGAGCCAGATAAGTTTTCTTTTGGGCAGTTGCCATCTGTCTAAATGGTTTATGGCTTTTCACTTTAGTATTAAATTCCCTCCAAGTTAATCAGTAAACGCACTTTGCTGTATCCTACTTAATATCCTCTGAAGCAGTGGCAGCGAGCTGGGTTCTTCTTCCCTCTGCTCCCGTGTGGAGACACGTGTGAGCCGTGGGGAGCCCTGGGGCAGGGGAGCAGGGCAGCCCCCGTCTCCCCAGGAGTGGGAACCACCTCCTGCAGAGATGTTGCAGGCATCGCTGTGCCGGGTGGAGTGTTTGTAAGTGATGGCATGGGCCATGTGGTGCCTCTTGGGAACTTTGGCCC
>JANRGW010004345.1:0-20273 GCA_024733675.1 Psilopsiagon aymara | reverse complement strand
CACATATGGCAAAGTTGCAGGGTTTAGACTTTCTCTGGGCCTGCCACCGTGTCCTGAACAGCCTGGCAGTGTTCAAAGACAGGCTGAACAGAGTCTTGGGTCCAGAGTCTAGTGTGAGGTGTCCCTGCCCATGGCAGGGGGCTGGAACTGGATGACCTTAAGGTCCTTTCCAACCCAAACCGTTCTATGATTCTATGGTGTTACATTTCTTTACCAGTTGTGTCCATCACCTTTCTCAGTTCACAATAGAATTATAGAATCAACTAGGTCATAAAAGTCTTTTTCGATCATCAAGTCCAACCATTAACCCAGGACTGCCAAGACCACCATTAACTCATATTGCTGAGGGCCTGCTGGGATGAGATGAAGGTGTTTTCTATTCCAAGATTGTAAGCTGTTCTTAAGGAAAGGCTGATGGAGCCTGTGTGACTTCTCTCTCCCCTCACCCAGGGGGGAATGTTTAGTGGACCAGTGGGGGTCAGTGTACACTGTAGTTAGGTGGCTAACCTGAGCGTGTGCCTCCACCGTGTTGAACCAGCACCTATAGATGGGACTGTGGGATCCACCTTTTTCAGGCATGGGAAAAAGTCTTGTCGGGACTACCATTAGCAATGAAGTCTCTTCCCAGCCAGAAGTACCCAGACTGAACCTGCCTCTGCTCCTCTCCCAGGCAATGCCTGAGAACAGGGGCTGACGCAGAAATGGAGACCTGAAGCTATTGCTTTACTTGAAGAGAAGCACTTGCCAGTTTTGCTTCCTAAAAGGGCAGAGATGCACAGCAAATACTGGGTACTCCAGCCGCCTGAAGGGATTTAGTGCTTCTCTTTGTTCCTGTCTCACATCCACCAGGTTCTGTGGGACATCCAGTGATGTTTTCTTTCTTCTTTCTTTAATTTAGGCCCAAGCTGCAGTTAAGCCCAGCTAATGGTTTTGGTAGCTTTGGTTTCCGTGGCTGCACTATAGTGAAGTCAGTCTACCTGAGAAATTGCATGCATGTTCTCGTGTGACTTAGATGCACTCTGTGCACTACTGCAGCTGTGGTGTTAGCAGTATGTGAACTGCATCAAAGCAAGACTGGCTGCCTCGGACTTCTGCTGAGAGGTTGCACTTAATCCCTGAGGAGTCAATTTATCCCGTGAAGAGCAGGTAGCACTTGTGCAGGGCCAGGGTTTGCAGGGAGAGCCACTGCTCTCTTGCTTTGCTCCTACTGAAACAGAACTGCCGCGGGCTGCAGTAGGAGCTGCATCAGTGCTGCAAACCCTCTGTCTGCAGCCTGTCGTTCCTTGGAAGTAGGAGCAGGAGCTTTGCGTTTGGTGTAGGAATATGGAGTTGTTTGGTGCCTACCTACAGATGGAATGGTGACTGCAGGAGACTGGAGGTACATCTCAGCATCCTTTCTTTGAAGCAGAAACTGTGTTGTAATTTTGATGTGCAGTTGAGCTTTTTTTGCCTTTTTTTTCCTCAGCCATTCATCTCTTGCATCGTCATCTGTAAGTTTTCTTGATTAAATGCAGGAGATGGGAAGATCTAGTGTTCAGTTCAACTGGAAATGACAATGAAATAATGCAGCGTTTTCTCTTCTCTCTTTCAGTTTAGAGTTTCTATACCTTGGAGGGAACTTCATCACTTCAATTCCACCTGAATTAGCAAACCTGCCTTCTCTAAGCTACCTAGTTCTGTGTGACAACAAGATCCAGAGCATTCCACCTCAGCTGGCACAGTGAGTATTTACTGTCCTCAGCCAGCAGCTCTCATTAACTTGTTTAACTTTTTCATCTGCATGTGTGGATAAAAGCATCTGGGAGGACCTCTTTGTTCTTCAGGTTGTTATTGTGACCAGGCTTGAACACAAAGATCCTTAGCAGTGCACTGCAGGCGCACCAGAAATATATAATATGGAAATCTGCATCATAGGGTTATGGGAAAAAAATGTCACCAAGTGTATGCTTTAAGGTGAATTAATAGATATGTACAGGGAGCCCCGAGAAGTGCCTGGGCAGCTCCTGCTACATACCGAGTATTCTTAGTGATGAATGCTTGGTCTGTCTTGTCTTTCACCCTTTTTGTGGGTGCTTCTGTGTTGTACCACTCCCTGTGTTCTTCCTTTCGGATCTCAGAATGTTTTAGTGTTCGTTAAACCCTACAGCACAGCTCTAGGGGATAAGTTACTGCTGTCTCTCTTTCATAATGGGGGAAAGAGGACACTGCAAACTCTGTATAGGTAGTCTAAAATGGCAGATGAAGAATTCATTGTGTAGCTGTAACCACAAGAGCAATGGAGTGGCAGCATGGAGTCTGGAATTTGATGGAGTGGGATTATTCTCAATGTACAATGTCCTTGCACTGGTTTGAGAGCATCCCTGGGTTATGTGCTGGAGCACTGCTTTGTGCTTCCTGAGAGAGGAGAACACCTCCTCCAAAAGCCAGGCCAGTGCTTGTCACTTGTGCTGATGCTAACCTGGGCTGACCTTGCTTAGCTTTTGAGCTCTGGCAGTATTGCAGCGCAGGGAGATGCAGGCGCAAACAGTGAAAACATGGGGGTTTCCAGGGCTGGCTGCCTTCCAGCGAGCATCTCTAATGTATGAGTGAAGGCAGGTGACTTACTCAAAGTATTGTGTGGAACTGTTCCTGAGGGTACAAGGAGACATTACGTCCCCTGAAAGCTCTCGGTTTGTATACTTTTGTTCTGTGCTACCTCTTTTGGGAGGTGTGTGTGGGAAGTACTGAGGGGGACAGCAGCATATTTAGGACTCTTTCTGTAACAGGCATTTGGAGGTGAGCCATGTTTTCACGGGCATTGTGTGTGCTGGAGTAATAGCAGCTCTTTTACCATTAATTTATGCTTTAGAGTAAGAAAAGCCAAGGAAAAAGAAATCGATGGGAGCGGGAAGGGTGATCAGGTCCGTGTAGTGCAGTTTTGGAATGATTTTGCTTGCACATCTTGACTGGGTATCCATCTCCATCCTTCAGGCTGCATTCCCTGCGTTCCCTTAGCCTGCACAATAACCTGCTGACGTACCTTCCTCGAGAGATCCTTAACCTGGTCCACCTGGAAGAGCTGAGCTTACGTGGGAACCCACTGGTGGTTCGCTTTGTCCGTGACCTGACCTACAACCCCCCAAGCCTTCAGGAACTGGCTGGGCGCACAATTAAAACTCGCAATGTTCCCTATGCTCCCAGCGACCTCCCAGGGAATCTCGTCCGGTACCTGAGCTTGGCCAGCAATTGTCCCAATCCTAAATGCGGGGGTAAGTCCACCTTCACTGCTCTGCTTCCTGATGGGTTTTCTTTCCCTCTGACTTGCCGTGACTTTACTAGCTCAGTCAGGTTTGATGTGTTGTTGCATCCACATTCTAGCTGTATTTCGTTGGCTCCAGGGCTCCTGCAAACTTGTCTTTGAGGAACCTTGTTCACTTACGAATGATGTTCAGAGTTGCAGTGCTGGTTTACTGTATTTGCATGGGAATGTGAGGCAGTGTTTGTGTCGAGTCTTTGCAGCTCATCCCTGCACTCCACTCTGCTTTTATGGTCTGAAGTTTCAAATGCACCTGAAATAGCTCAGACTAAGTAGTGGGCAGGAGAACTGTTACAAGTGCTCTTGCTGAGCAACAAGCTTCATTTCTGAATGGGAAAGAGGAGAGGGGCTGGAGTCCTTGGCAGTTACTAAAAGCAGCTTCTTTAGCTCTCACTTGGGTCTACAAGCATGTTGTTCCTGAAAGGAGAAGTCTTCATAGAAAAGCCTGGAATACTTGGTTTAATTTAGCTTAATGCTTCATCACTAGGCAGCGTAAATGATCCACACATTCAGCCTTTAGAAGATTACCTAAAAAAGGTCATTAATTAGTACCTACGCTGCAGTCATGCGCTGGCTGTTATCTCTTTACAGGACAATATTAAAGCATTCTCCATAAGCCAAGATGGAAGGAAGGGCTGGAATTTGTGTTGGAGGGGAAAGCAGTGGTTCCTATTTTAGAGTTTTGCACAGCTGGGATAACAGTGGGTTGGGTTTGCACTTTTCCACTTGTCCTTACAAACTAACACAGTAGTGCAGCGTTTGCTCTAGCACTGCAGGAGAAAAGCTTGCTTGGACCAGGTGGGACTAAAAAACACCACTGGAAACTTCTGAAACCCTCACTCATTGTCTACAGTCATTTGCTGTGACAGGAGGAGAAGGTAATCCTGTGTTACAGCAACTGTTGCCATGGAAAGGAGCATCCAGACTCAGCATGGTGATTTCACTCAAGCAGGAGAAAAGTAGAGCTGTGAAGGTCTGTCTGTGAATGCAGTTTGGTAGCTGGTAGAAGAAGTTTGACAAGCTTGAAAATATCGTGGATGAATGAATTTGACATGAAGTTTTCTTGATTCCCAGCCTGAGATTTCTGCCTACTGGTAAGAAGGAAGTGCTGGATTCTTGGGAAGTAGTTGCCCTGTGTCTTTTCATGTACAGCGTGTCATTCTGAACCTGAATTCCACATTTCCATAGGTGCCCTGGTCCTTCCTCCAGTATCCTGCATGCTCCTGCATCCATTAAATCCTAATGTAAGGCATTGCAACCACCACTCACGTGTTGTCTCTGTTCCTCTGCTCTCATAGGTGTCTACTTTGACAGCTGCGTCAGACAGATCAAGTTCGTTGACTTCTGTGGGAAGTACCGGCTCCCGCTGATGCACTACCTGTGCTCCCCGGAGTGCTCCTCACCCTGCAGCTCTGCCTCCCAGAGCTCGACTTCCCAGAGCGAGTCCGACTCCGAGGATGAAGCCAGCGTCGCTGCACGCAGGATGCAGAAAGTCCTCCTGGGATAACGGGAAGGAAAATGTGTTTGAAAAGCAATAATGGAACAGCGAAGTGTGAGCCTCTGGTCTGAAGGGCTCATGAGAAACTGACCTCAAGTTGATGTAAGGGGCAGAGTATTTTAGCAAGCCTAGGCTTGCTTGGTGCAGTGCTGCTTAGGAGAACTAACTTGGTGGCATACTGCCTGTAGGGTGCCTGGGGTTGCTAGAAACATCTCCTGTCTGGGAGACTGCTCCCCCCGTCTCCCTTGTGCAGGCTGGGGAGGGGGGTTTGTTCTCACTGGCGGATTGAGACAGGTTTTCATACATGACACTTCACTGGGCTTGAGTCATCCTGCAGAGCAAAGGAGACTCTCCGGAGCTCTTAATCCGGAGCTCTTAACATGGTGGTAAATCAGAAGCAGGCTAATGATGCCATGTGAGTATGTATGGACCCCGGTGTTTTATATAGCGTTTTGATTCTTTGCTGTCTGCTTCAATTTCAGTCACAGGTTTCACACCCATCCACTAGAAATGGGAATTGGGCTTTTTCAGTAGGTTTTTCCAACCTCTGGTTACTCTTCCTTTGCTTTTCCTTTTCTTCCTCTTGTTACTCTTCCTTTGCTTAGAGGTGTAGGGTTTCTGTGCTGTTACAGATGATACAGCCATCAGAGAACTGAGACACCTTTTTTAATCCCTTCTTATACCAAGCTGCTCTTAGTGTTTCCTCGTAAATGTAGTTGTCATTTTCCCTCCCTCTGCCTCTTCCCATTACACCTGAAGCATTGCTGTCTTTATGGTGCCTTTAGAAAACAGATGGGTTGTTCTGTTGAGATTTGGTATTACTTCACCCTTGTGGCCATTCATGCCTGTGCAAGGGACCAAATGTGATGCTCTGCATCGTGTTTTTGAGTCTCGGCTTACTGGAGCAAATCCGCTTTTATATCTGTGAATTGCGGGGAAGGTCTTGATTGACATTTCTTGTTTCTAAACAGCCATGTCCTTCTCCTGCAGCTAGCTCTGCTGTGCTTGGTACAGTTACTTTCTGTGCTTAAGATCATCTGTTCAAAGTAGGCAGCAGCTTAATGAATTTGAAGTACTGGGAGAGGTGCAATGGAGAATGCTTTGGGCGTTCTTCTCTTACAGCATGAGAGGAAAAGCCGTTAGGGAGGCTGAGGTGCATTGTCTGAGCATCTTGCACGAGGTGGTTTTGAAACCTCTTCCTTATCTATTTGTTTGCATTTGCTCTTGTTACAACAGCTTTGGCAGCCTCTTGGATGTTCAGACAGCACATTGGGTTATCTTAAACTATGTTTAAAGAACAAAGAAATAGCTTATAAAACACTGTGAATTGACAGGTATCTACAAATCTTTATGGGGTTGCTGTATGTTTTGCTGAGTGAGAGCTGCCCTTTTATTAATACTTCATGGGAGACAGTCCTCTTGATGTAGTTTCAGATAG
The DNA here is from genome assembly GCA_024733675.1 of Psilopsiagon aymara. Lineage (NCBI taxonomy): Eukaryota > Metazoa > Chordata > Aves > Psittaciformes > Psittacidae > Psilopsiagon > Psilopsiagon aymara. Next base: position 14,042 of record JANRGW010004345.1, on the reverse strand, counting down.
AGCAAATGCAACTGTGCCTTTCACTGCATGAGCAGAGCAAACGCATTGCGCTAAGAAGCTAAATGAACAAGAAAAGTGTTCCTTAACCCATTTTGGCCCTACAGGGGAAATTAAAAACCTGTGCTGCTCTCCTGTATTCAGAAAACAGATGCACCTATTTGAATACCTTGTGGCAGCTCTGTGTTATTGCTCCTGTTTAATTATATTTGACACTTTATATGGTAAAGCACTTTGATAATTCTACTCTTTGTAACTAGCTTTAGTGATTTAGTTTTTGTTTTAATTAGACTCCAGTTTTTCCTTTCATGTGACCTGAAGAACAAGGTCCATGAAGCTTTGTATGTTCCAGTCTGTCTTGGTGTGCAGGTTGAACTTCTTGCCTTGCATTTCCTTGTCAGCACTGCTCATTTCCCTGGAAATGGAACTGGAATTTGAAAGAAATGATCTGGTTATAAAATAGCACCTCATCCGTTAGTAATCACCACGACTTGGGTCTGAAGATTTCCCCCACACACAGATCCATCCCCAGGGAACTAAATTGCACATGTGCATGCTGTGTGCCTTTCCAAATAACTTCTCCCAAGTATCTTTTTAAGACACAGTAGGGTGGATATGCAAAGCAACTGGATGTCACTTCAGCAGATTCTGTGAGGTTTGCTTGGGAAGAAGAGCCCACAGGTTTTTAGAGGAACCGACTGCATGCTGTTAGTTAAATTGGGATCAGCCTCTGGCCTGTCTTTTGTTCTTCATCTCCTCTTTCAGATGCTTTTTCCTGTCCCAAATGAATGTGGTCATACTGGTGCTGAAGGACAGTAAACTGAATGCAGAGCCTCAACATTAAATTGGCTGCTGGTACAACAGTAGCGAGCGGCTGAGTTGATCTAGAGCTTCACTCTTGTGCTAGCAAAAGTGAGCCACATGACTTGAGATCTCAAGATCTTTTGAGCTCAGGACCATGAGGTGCCCAGGACCATGAGGTGCCACCTTCCCTTCTTCGCCTTAGCAGCAGCTGGCTTGAAATCATATAACCTTTCACTTCACCACAGTTCCTGTTGCACAGCAGTGTGTGTGATGGGTGAAGACCAGTGGATGGTTCTTAGTTAGCTTGATTTTTAAGTGCATTCTCTTTTCTAACTGAACAGGCATTCCATTTCTGCCCCAATTCTAACGGGGTTAACACTTGTTTTTTCACAGCTTTTTCACTGTAGCCAGGTCAAAACTTGACAGCTCTTGCAGCTGATATCTCTGTGCGTTTTTAGGCTTGGTAAGATGTCTCTTAAGAATTTTATATATATTCCTGAATATAGCTACCATGTTTTCTTTTTGCTGCTGGGTTTTAAAGTGCAATTCAAGTAAGTCAGAATTTAAAGCAATCAAGGAATTGTAAGGAAAATGGATGGATGGATGGATGGATGGTTTTTTTTTCCCTCAGAAGTGGATTCAAAAGGACAAAGGATGCAGGTGTGTACTGTATTGCCTAATATACTGAGCCCCCAGGAGGCCAGTTTTTCAGCAATTGTTAGCCCCCAAAGACTGGAAAATGTACTGGGCAACAAAGCAGGTGAGACACAACTTGAAATGACATTAATGGATGGAAGGAGGAGTTCCTACCATCCCCTTCTCAGCAGTCCTGAGAGGTAGACAGGGGTTTTGCTCTTTCGGTCAGTTTTAAATAGTGGAGTTCAGTTCTTACAGATGCCTTTCCAAGTGAAGCCTTCAGTCAGTGTTTTGGTATCAGTCCCCTTGTTGCTACAGCAGCCCAGCACGTCCAGCTTTTGAAACTGTTCTTAAGCTGAGACACAAGTGTGTGAAGCAGAGTTGTTCATTCCTTGTTCCCTGCGGGGCCTGGGACCTCCTAGCATTCATCGTGCCCTGTCGCCACGCTGCCAAGGGGAGCTGCTGGTGTGTTTCTGAATGCAGGTACTTCATTTGAACAGTGGGGTCATGTTGGAAAGAAGCAAAATACCAATTTGACTGGAAGCAACTTACACAGTTGCCAATTCTTTTCTGTTTCTCTTTCTTTGGTAAGAGGTGAGACTCGAGGAAGTCAGTAATGAATAAACATGCTCTGAAGTGGCCAGATGCAGTTTTTCATGAGCTTCTGTCCTGGTCGTTTTAAGTCTTTGAAATCTTGTGCTGAATTATAATGGGAGTAGGGGGGAGGGAGGGGGGAACCATCTCCTTTTTGTTCCTTACTCTTGTTGCAATAATGAATGGAAGGAATTTAATCCAGTGAAAGTAATGAAACTTAATCCCTGCAATGTGTCTGTGTTACCCAGTTCAAAGAACTATTTTAATGCATCTTATTCACACCATGCCCTCCCTCCCCAGCTGAAGATACTTCAAGTAGACTACTTCAGAATGCACACTATGCAGCAGTAACTCTAGCTTGGAAACCTTTCTATTGATGATTTCATTTGCCTGTCTGACTAGAGGATTGATCTTTTACTGACCTGAACATTAAGGGTAGAAAGGGTTCTCATTGAATTATCATCATGAGCATTTGTTTTAGGAAGTCTTAAAGTGCCTTATGTTTTGAACAGTCTATTTTGCTAGGAATGTCTGAATGTAGAAGATCTCTAACGGTATTTCATTATGAGCTGTAAAACAAATGGCAAACACTAAACCAAAAATGTTATTTCTACAGTTGTCTGTCTGTTATTTGTTGACTTCTTGATTCTGGTATTGCTGCAGGCAATTGTTAACATTGAAGGTGGGGTTATACATAAGTGGGGAACATGAGATTCGACCTGTACTGTCTGAAAGCAAGAGTAAGTGAGACTTCCAAATGGACTGCTGAAACTATTGGCTTTTGGGGCCCACATGCAATAGAGAAGTGTATGTTACAGACCACTCCCTGCTTTATTTCTGGTATAGCGTGGCAGAAATTTGCTCCATGGTTTAAAGGTAGAAGTAACTCAAAGGCAAGATAAATGTACAAGCAGGAGAAGGCAGGAGTGTCGTGGTGGGGTCTTCCCTTAATGGGAATCACCAGTTCTAAACTTCTTGTTTCCCTCTTAATGCGCTAACCCTGAAAGCTCCAAATGACTTTGTGAGTGTTAATTTTCTGATCATGGTAACTGGCTCATGTGTTCCCATTTCTCCTGTAATCCCATGTTTCCTCCTACATCCTGAAGAGTTTTTGTGATCTATTGCCAAAATGTTTCAGATCCCGCTGTGCAATTACCAGCTGTCAGTGCAGACATGTGGTGTATTGGAAAATGGGACAGTGGGAAACCAGAATTACTTGATATTAACTTCAGCAGGAACTTTTTCAGAGATGGTTCAACTTCATATGTAATGAAAAAGCTCTCAAGTTATGCAGCAGCCGCATTTCAAGGCACATAAAGTACCAAGGAGTGCAGTGATCTTGCCTGTAATAACCACGCTGAGACTATTCTCGCCTTTTTTGTGAGCTCATTTAAAGGTACCCTTTTCTGTGCCACCTTAATACCTTCCTTATATTCAGAAACAAAGCCATGGAAGTGCTGGTTCAGAGGAGCTTGAAATGAAACTTGAGTTACATAGGCCTGAAGCAGATGCTCAGAATGTCAAATTGACATTTCAGACTCATGCAGAATTGCACAGCTCTAGAAGAGAGCATTATGTTGATGCTTTGGGAGTACATGTTCATAAAGTAGAGAGACATTTCCTATTCAGATGGGGCTGCCTTAGGTGGTCAAGACAGCTGAAGCTGAATGTATTCACCTTTTCCTCTGCACTAAGGTTGAGTTGCAGTTGCCAACTATTTAAAGAACATTATTGGAAGAAAGTTAGTCCTGAAGCTGCACTGAAGAGGGCCATGGCCATCTGCACCCATAGTCAGTCTGGAGTTGACGCGCCTTGTCCAAGTGTCTCATCCCTTTCCAATAGGCACTGTTCTATGGTGACTTACCAGAGGAGGGTCGAGAGCACGTGGTTTGGTACTACAGCTTGCTGTGGTCTGCTCTCACCAGTCAGCAGAGTGGAGACAAGGGGGTTTAACAGCAGCCCAGGTCCTTTTAGGATGGAGAGGGAAGTAATGCATAGCAGAGCCCAAGTCCTGCTTCCAGTTGGTCTTTTGTGGCGAGGTGAGGGTGCAGATCATTTGGTGTCAGTCCAAGAACTGGTCACCCAGGGAACACCCAGGACCCTTCTCTCTGTGCTCACATGGGACTTAGTGGTGGCAGCTCAGAACTTGCTCTCGGGCTGGCAGTGGATTAAGGTACCTTCAGAGGCCTGAACAGACTCCCTCTCTGTAGCCCCTTCTTGACTGTGGACCTGAGGTCAGTACTGATGCCCAGGTGGTTGTTTGCACTGATCAGTGTCACAGCCCCACAAGGCTGGCTGCCATTTACACGTTTCTGAAGATGGGTAACACCAACACATGTGCCAACACATTGCTGGTGTGCTGGCAGATGAATGATTTCACCAAACTGCATTGTTGCTTGCGTAAGGAAGGGAACGTGACAGACCATTCTGGCCTGTGCAGGGACATGGGTGCTGATGAACTGGTGAGATGGGAGGGCTAACAAACCCTTCCTCTGGATGATAGTTTGGATGGGGGCTGAAGCTCACAAGCTGAAGCCCAGCAGATGGATGTGTCACCCTTTACATTAGCTAGGACACATCTCTTGCTGGTGAAAAGACCCATGCAAAAGGCACAGGATTGTTTCCTTTGGGGGTGCCTGACAGTAAATTTCAGCCTTAGGCCTTTGAAAACAGACAGGAAAGGAAAATGCCATTGTGGAAAAACATTTTTCCATAATTCCTGGGCATCCTGGCATCCGTAATAGAGATGACTTTATGACAGACATGCATAATAGGAGCAAACATTGTCCTTTGTGCCAGACCATGATGTGGTTGCTCTCCAGAGCCTTGCTTTGCAGATACTGTTCTATTAACTCCGGGGAGGGCAGCCTTGGTGTTCCCCAGGAACAAGAGCCGTGTGGTTGGTGTTGATGCCACACTGGATTTTGCTTGTGAGCACGGTGACACTGAACAAGTCTCCACCAAGCTAGCAGATGATGGGAATGGAGGAGCTTGGGTGCAGAGCTGGCCATGGGAAGTGAGGAACCTGACATTTCCCTTAACACCCGGTGTGTTTGAAGCAGGGGGTGTTGTTATGGAGGTAGGAAAAGCACTGCCTGAACCCAGCACTTTGCTGCTGCTGCTGAAAGGGACTCGCTGGAAGCTTTTAAAACATCCCTTGCATTTCTATAACCCAGCACCCTGAACCAGACCCGAGTGCTGGCAGCAGTGGTTTTGATCTCCACATCAGCACTGCAGTGTGTTTTCCAAAGGTGGGTTCCCTCGTTACTCTCTTCAGGTATTTGGAGTCAAATTGGATCTTTTTGTTTGTTTTTCTTTCTTTAAAGCAGCCGTGAGTCTTCCACTGAGAGATAGAATCAGAAAGGGCCTTGCAGAAAACACCACATGACTGGGCTCGTCCAAACACGTTTAGAAACGGTCCAGGAATGTCTGAAACTTCACGTTGGCCTTTCCCAACTCGCAGCCCCATCTGGCTGCCTTGCACTGTGAAAACTTGTTCCGAGATGACCTTTTGCTACGGCTTGTAGGGAAAGCCCACCCCGAAGCCTGGGCACCTGGCCCATGGCTCATCCCTGATCCCAAGCGCAGCCTTCCAAGCATCCTGCCTAGAAACACCTCATAGTGATTTTAGGGAAGGAATACCTGGAGTGTATTTGGAGGGGTGAAGTATGGCCTTAGTTGGTACAGCATTCCTTGATCGAATGCTGCCAGCTGATGTGCTCCAAGCTGGTCACAGGGCTGGGTATTTCCATCCCTGCACTCTGAGGTCTCCACAGGTATAGACCACAAGGAAGAAAACTGCTGTGGAGCATGCCCTGGAGCATCTCGTTTTACATCTCTCGATAAAGGGCTGTGGGTATCTTAGCCCTATTCATGGGGAGGTTCAAAGTATGTGTCTGCTCTGGTTTATTGCTGTAAATTTGGCCTGCGTTAACAGTGGCTGGCAAAGCCCTGATGGGTGCATTCCTGCTCCTGTCTTCCCCACTTCAAGCATGGGATTGTGGCTACTGGATTCCCCCCAGGAAAGAGGGCAAAGGCAGATGGAGCGCCTCCCTGGGCCAGCATGTTCCTGGGGCAAGGAGGGGCCTGGGCTTGTGCTTGTTTACTGGCACCAGTTGCGGAGATGCCCCTACGCAGTGCCATGTGCACAGGAGGGGATTAGCAGGGTTTGTCTTCCACCAACAGCATGGAGAAGCATGTGCAGTGTGCAAGGAGAGGGGAGTTACTGCAGTGTCCCAAAAGCGAGCTCTCCAGAGCTGGCCGGGCTATGATGCAGTTGAGCTTTTGCATCCAAAAGGCCAGTTATGGGGCTTGGAGCAACCTGGTCTAATGGAAGGTGTCACTGCCCGTGCCAGGGGTTGGAACTGGATGAGCTTTAAGGTCCCTTCCAACCCAAACCCTTCCAGGATTCTATGTGCTTAAGCAGTTGTTCCATCGGTGTTGCGCATCCACAGCAGATGCTCCAAAGCCACATTTGAAACAATAGTTCTGCTTTTAAATTTGCTTGTGCAGCTTTTACAGAGTATGAACCAGTTGTTGGCTGCCTTGTCTCTCAGTCGTCACTCCTCCTGCACCTGCTCCACTTCCTCCATTACCTCCAGCTGAGAACTTCCTGGCTTACAGCAATGTTGTGACCTACCTTAAAGCATGCACCTTTAAACTGGTAGCATTAACGTTGCTCAGCCACTGTTACTCAAGTCCTAAAGGACTTATTCTTTCTGCAGGATGTGCTTGTCCTCCCCACCTGGTAAGCTCACTGTCCAACATGTTGTGTTGATGCCTTAAATGAGTATTATCCTGGGCGCGAAGGAATTCCACAGCAACCTTCCCTGCAGCTGCCATTCCCTCTCCATCTCTGCATTTGCTGCTCTTTGGGCACAGTGGTCTTCTCCTGACTTGGCAGATTTCTTAGAGGTATTTGCCACCAGGGGCCCGTTTGAGTTCCTTTAGGTCTCTTTTCGCCCTCCCACCTACCACAGTTCCATCTTTGAACTGAAGTTTACTTAATTATTCTTGATAATACAGATATCAAAACGTGGATGGTGGAGGACTTCCTTTACCTCACCCTGTTTCTCCTAAGCCTTTGTCTTAAGTCTCAGCAGTGCTGGCTCTGTGAAGTCAGCACTGATTTAGCAGATGGATTCAGCTTTTCAGCATCACTGCTTTTCAGCATCTTTAGGCCCCCACACAGCGCCCCTTTCTTCTCTCATCATTTTCTCTTTTGCATAAGGCTTTTTCCTGTGGTCTCTGCTCCGGGATGACCCATTCAGGACGGATGTGGGAACCTCCTCACTCAACGTGCTCCCACAAGCCACAGAAACGAACATTGAGGGATGAATGTGTCCCACTGACACACTCCACACCACTGTCACGCTCGGCCTGAAGTCTTTGTCTCTATGGTCATCCATGTGCAAGGGTTTTGCTTGACTGTGAGGACCTGGAAACAGGGATGTTCAGTCTTTCCCTGGCAACAGAGTGCTTAGCAGCCAGGGGGACAAGTCCCAGGCCCCTGCTGTGGCAAGGAACAACCTTAAAAAGAAGGTGCGACTTTGTCTTTCCAACTCTCACAAGGAAAACTGCTTCAGAAGTGGAAGCCAGAGCCAGAAAAGGGGCTTCTGATGTGTACTGCGTGTGCGTCAGCTCTGCATTAATAGAGAGGGCCTTGGTTTTGTTTTTATTCTCTATTGTTAGAAAGAAAACCACCCTCACCGTGCCAGGTTGAAGAATGGTGAATAACTGAGGTGAGATCATTCTGTGACTTCAGGAGTAGTCATGAACTGCTGCAATGGAAGGAAACCACCATTTGCCACCTGTTATTTAGCAGATGGGCACAGCTGAAACTCGGTCCCACTGCAGCCTCTTTGTTTCCCTACCAAATCTTAAGAGGCTGCAATACCTCCCAGGAGACCACTAATTGTAACCGGGGTTAAGTGCTGCTGGTGGTGCTAGGTGAGCCTCGTAAGGGTTGGTGGTTCAGACTAGCATCAAAGGAGCTGCCTGCTTCCTCTGGGCTCCAGGTCATGCTAGACCTTTAATGAAGATGCTATACTGAGTCTCAGTATGAAAGGGAAGAGAGCACAGGCATCTGACTGCATCTGGCACAGCCGGTCCTGTACCTAAAATTAGCTAAGTTCCTGGTACCCTGTGTCAGCACACACTTGGGCTCAGGCAGCCCCCAGCTGGCCCCTCAGCAGCTCAGCCCCCTGAAGTGTAGCGATCACGTGTGGTCTTTCACTGAAACACCATCAATCAAACCTTGGAGGACATTGGTCATTCACTCGCCACAAAATGGGCACCGATGAAAACCAAGCTTGCAACGGAAAATGCTTGCAACGGAAAATGCACTTAGAAAAAAACAAGCAGAAACAAACTTGCTTCTTTTTCCCCATTTTCAGTGCTATGGCAGAGAAAAAGTGTAATTCTGTGGGCAGCTCACTCAAGGATGCCTTGTCTTCCCATCAGCAGACCCTCTGGCTTGCCATAAGGTATGACTCTGACGATCCCATCCCTATGAGAGGAATTTCACCAGGGGAGATTCAGACTGGAGATCAGGCACAATTCCTTCCCCAGAGGGTGCTCAGTCATTGGAACAGCTGCCCAGGGCACTGCTGGAGTCACCACCCCTGGAAGTGCTCACACACCATGTAGATGAGGCCCTCAGTGCCATGGGTTAGTGGTGGCCTTGGCAGTGTTGGGGTAAAAGTTGGACTTGATGAGCTTAAAGGTCTTCTCCAGTTGAGTTGATTCTGTAACTGTGATTTGCTGATGTCTATTACAGGCTGTGCACAGGCTCCTGCCCCTGCAGGAGTGGGAGAGGGAGTGATTCATCAGGGTTTCCTGGGCCTTCTGGCCACTGGAATGTGTAGAAACTTTGGGACTCCTGCTTCTCTGTTGAATTGGTAGCAACTTGCCAGGTGGTTTAAAAATTGTTGGTGAAGAGGGGACACTGGACAGACAAACACATGCACTGAATAAGCCTCATTTCCTTAGAATACCACAGTAAAAAGGGGAATGGTCCTAACTGCTTGGAGGGGATCTCATCGAAGATGAGTCAATCGCTTGTCTCAGCCTTGGGACCAAATCTGTATGAACATCCTTGTTTGCCAAAGCCAGGTAGCTGCTTGGTGCTTCCTCCACCAGAAAGCTCGGCCACAGCCTCCCTCAACTCCCTGACACGCTGGCTACGTACCATGGTGGAGGGTCAGCCTGCTGCTTCCCCAGAAACCCTCCCCTGGCCCCTTTTTCCTTGGCACAGCACCTAAATCATAACCTCATGTTTTCCCCTTGATGCCATCCCAAACAATAGTAACTAGAAAGCGTGTGGGAAACCAGCTTACAAAGGGATGCAGCCTCCCTCCCACATCCAACACACCGACGGGAAGTTGCTCCATCCTTCCTGGCAGATCCAGCCCCTGCTCCATCTGCAGGTGGGGACTGATCCCCATCCAGGGTTGCCAGTGCTGGGGTGCAGAAAGTCTCCATGGAGAGTTTTTAATACCCCATGGATCTGCTTATTGAATGGAGCAGGAAGGATCAGGGGGAGCTGAAGCAGATCATCCAGCACCAGCTCCTTTCTTACAGGGTACCAGCCAAATGGTGGCTGGAAGGAGGCCGTGTCTCAAGCTAAGCTTTCTGTGACTTTCTGACCCGAGCCCCTGTCAGGTGAATCTTGGATAAGCCTTATTTTGCATGAGAGACAGGTAGGATGAGAAGGGTGTTGCTGGCAAACCAGTTTTCAGTGGTGGGAGTGAGCTTCAGTTCTAAGCACGGTGGAAACCACGCTGGAGCTGACGTTCCTGTCCTAGATGCTGTAGCCTTTGCTTAGATTGCTTCAAAGCTTGGAAGACACAGGGCCATGTGTTAAAAAGGAGGAGATGGGTTTTTCCCTTGCCCTGGGTGGAGCAGCACTACCTGGTCTAATAACTTGCTGTGGGCAGAGCGAGTTACAAAGTCATCCTAAAGCAGCTCCTGGAAGCACAGGATATAAGGTTGAAAGGAAGCGTGGCCTGGTCCATACTGCTGCACCTAACTTCTCCATGCAGGGATTTCACCGTCTGGATGGAGAGTCTTCCATGATGTGCTGGGAGGGATGGAGTCAGCAGAGGGGACCTCTGAGTGCTGTTCTTCGGCTTTTTGCAAGAATGACCCACACATGTCCCCAGTATCCTTAACAAGGAAGCAATGTAATGGGCAGCTTCTGTCAAGAAGAATGAAGGGGAGTTAGGAAGAGACCCTTTAGGAAGGGTCACAAAGCCAGCAAGATGGTGTGGGAATAGCAAGAGATTATTCAAGACTTCAGGAACCTTGGAAAAGTAGAAGAAAATCCAAAGGGTCATCTCCAAGGTCCTGTTCCTGTGAGCTGCAGGAGAGGATAGAAGCTGCTGCAGGTCAAAGCAGTGGCTGTGTCTGTTGAGAGGCTGCATAGTGTGGGGCATTCAGTCCTGGACCGTGAGGATGGAGTGGTGTTATGGGATGGTCCATGTGTCCAAAGCCCAGTGCCCAGCCTCACAGCCTGGGAAAGGCAGGATGTTTCCAAGGGGCACTGCACAGAGAATCTTCATAGAGGCAAAGGCTTCAACAATTCAAACTAAGTGGGTATGCAAAAAGAAGAAAAAAATCAATTGTTTAAACTCCAGAATGAGAAACTTTGTCAATAAGAGGGAAAAGTGGAAAAAAAAAAATCACTTTTAAGAATGAATTGGGTAGAATTGGTATTGCCCCAGTGTGGCCAGATGCTGTCTTTAACGGAGACATTACAGCTACTGCCTACCCCTGCTGAGAAGGGAGATAGCCTGAGAGATATAAGGACGGTGCTTTATGCTAATGGCATCATTACCTGCTTTAGAATGAGGGGTAATTCGAAGCAGACTGGATGTAGATCAACGTGCTAATTAGCAAAGCCCAAGAGGGAGCACTGTGTGCAGCCTGTGTGTATAACTGCCTGCCTGCCCCGCCAAGCGAGGCCTGGGACCAATGTTTCTCTGCAGGCTCATTCACAATGTGTGAAAGGAAAACTGTATTTGCATGGAACGTTTAATTTGAGGGTGCATCTGTGGAGATTGCCTGCAGGCCACAGCCGAGCCCCATCGGAGCTCCTAGGCATGCTGGATGATGATTTCCCAGCGGAGGATGCGTCCATCCAGCACACAGCGTCTCCCTTTCAGGTTCATGCTGATGGGTAAAGAGGACCTCATCACTGAGCTGTCAGCAGTTATTTGTCTCGTTGCAAACAACGTGAGAAAAGTGAAGGCAATCACGGATCTGGATTTTCAGAGACTCCTTTATACCAAACTGAGAACACAAATGGCAGTTTGTCCTGAAGAAAACTTAGGTAACTTTAATGATGTTTGACTGAAAAGCGAGTTGCTTAAGAAGAGGTTAGGAGCGGATCAAAAGCCGTAGTTAAAATAGAGGCTGCGTTTGATGTTGCTCTGTGTAACACTCTGATTGAAGGGGAACCCTTGAGGATTGACAGTGTGTATGCGTTCAATGGGCTGAAACCCCGCTGCTCACCAGACCCCAGAAGAGAGTTGTTTCTGCTGATGAGGGCAAGCAGGGGGTCTCATTCCACCAAAATGAGCTCCAGGCCCACTTTTTTCAACAGCAGACTTGAAATAGACATGAAATCATTGTCTGCATCTTGGAGCAAGTGACACGGGCCATATGTCCAAAAGGAGGTGCTGTGTCCCAGGCACCAGAGCAGGATGAATTTGGTGCTGCGGATGAAGAGAGAGTGGAGCAGTGAAGAGGTGTGAGCGGGTGGTTTACCCTTCCCTTTGGGCGGTGTTGTGATGGACAGCGAGCTCCTTGGGTTAGCTCTGCAGTCTAACTTCCCAACCAGGTTTTTGAACAGGGATGGAGTGAACCAAGTCAAGACATAGAAAACAGCTGGAGAAAACCACATGGGCTTTCTACCCTCACCCGAGCCTCTCCAGACCCCTGCTCCTGCCTCTCCGGCAGCACAAACCCTCCCTTGCGTGTACCTGTGGTGCAGCACATGCTTTCCTGCCTCCAGGGAAAACACCCAGGCATTTCCCGGGAGTCATTTGACAATGCCAAGTGAACACTGGAGGGACACCGCAGTCCTTGGAGGGCTGCAGAAGGAGGTGCACACATCTATCACAGTTGCTGCAGGAACATCAATGCCCCAGAGCTTTGATTTCTTTCAGAGCTAAACCCAGGAGCAAAACCAAAGCATGTACAAAGTGGCAATTACTTGTTACTGCTGTTTACAAGGAGCTTAGTAATAGCATGAGGCAGTGGGGCAACTCAGGCACTTTGCTGTCAGCACTGGGAGAAACCAGAAATAAGGCAGCCACCTCCTGCTTCCGTATGAACAGTCAGGCTTCCCACTTCACTCCCTCTCCACCATGAGACATTTTGGTTTGTGATCCTGGCTTTACAGAGGTGGAGACCACATTGGTCTCCACTAAGAGCCTACATGTTTTAAAAGAGATTTTAGCACATACCAGGGGTACGGGGAACTTTCATCACAGCCACTGCGAGCTGCGGATGCTCTGCGCCTCTGCAAACCAAGCTGCTGCTTTCGGTGCCAAAATAGAGACTCAATCCATGTTAGGGTCTTCAGCTTTCAGAATGTTGGCACCAGGGCTGCGCCTTGGTCTCTGGAGGCTTTCTGACAGGCTTTTCTATTCTCCTTTGAACATGGCAGTAAGAAGGTTCCTACCTCCTCCACCGGCTCCAGACAAAGCGCTCTGCCCCACCAGCAGCTCAAGGTCAAGGACTGACCACTGACACATCTGCCTTCATCACGCACTGGGGCTCAGGCTGGAAAATGCTTTCCGGAGGGTGGTTTGTCAGATTCCCTGAGGACATCCCTCAGTTTTGCCTCAGAAGAGGATGGGTAAAGGGAGCACACTGGTCCTTTCCTATCTGGGATGGCAGTCATCGAGTGAAAGGGGGTAGGAGCTGCTGCCAGGACTGGAGGCTGCAAACCGGGTGCTTTTACTGGGCTGGGGAATAAAGGGTCTGCGTGTTTCTGTTGTCACTGTGTGGCACAACACGTCCAACAGGGCAGCGTGAGCTTCTTCGCTCCCATCTGGACTCAGGTTGTGTCTGGTCCATGGCCCTGCAGGCCTGGGAATGGGTAGGAGTGAAAAATTAGCACTGTTCATGCTAAGATCTGGCAGTGTCAGATAATGAGGTAACCAGAAGGGTATAAAGAGAGTGAAGCTGCAAGGCCTTGTGCCTTACCACAGATGACCCTTTCCAGTAGTGCCTGGTGCTTTGCTGCAGGCAGGGAGAGAAGCTTTGGTGCTGGAGCAGAGCTGCTGGCTTTCAGAGCTGAGGAAGACAATCCAGTTACATTGAGTGGATGTCTTGAGGGCGTCAGGGCCGTGGGAGGCAGCTGAGGGCAATGGGGATGCTGAGAGGTGGTGGGTTTGTCCGCGTGACACTGCGTGCTGCTCACACAGGCATACCTATTGCAGCAGTCACGTTGGCTACCCCTAGCCCTGCGGCTGCACAAGCAGGTCATGGAGCACAAGGCTGTGCTTACTCGTGTTTACTCACCTTCTCCAGCCGGTTTTGCCACAGACGTGGGGTTTTTGTGCTGCCTCAGCTGCAGGCAGCGCCGGAGCCAGGTGGCTTGTTACCAGCGGGGCCAGCGACAGGAGACGGGCACAGCCGTGGGCCAGCGGGACAGCCCATGGGGCTAACGGGCTGTGGCACCGGTGTCAGGTCAAACGGGGCCGGAGGGCGGATGGGCTGCGCCGCTGGGGCTCCCGCTGTCCTCGGCTCTGGGACAGGCGGTGTTTTGGGGAAGGGGTGCACGAAGCAGCGGCGATGCCAACCAGCGGGAGAAGGCGCCCGGGCTCTCCCCGCACTGCTCTGTGCCGGGTTAGAGCCCAGCGGCCCCCGCCCCGTTAGAGGCGCTGGAGCCGCTGCCCTCCCGGGGCAGGAGGAGTGCGGCCGGGCCGGGGCGCTGCGGGGCGGTGGCGAGCACGGAGCCCCGGCAGCCGCGCCCCACTCCGCCCCGTCCCGTCCCATCC
>JANRGW010004343.1:8110-25045 GCA_024733675.1 Psilopsiagon aymara | reverse complement strand
GGTGAGCTGTTGTATTCTCTTCCCTTGTATTTCTCTTGCTATTATTATTATTGGTGGTAGCAGTAGTGGTTTGTGTTGTATTTTAGTTACTAAACTGTTCTTATCTCAACCTGTGGGAGTTGCATTTTTTTGGTTCTCCCTCCCATCCCTCCAGGAGCAGAGGGAAGAAAAAGGGGAAAGTGAGTGAGCAAACTGCGTGGCTGATTTATGGCTTAAACCACGACACAAGCATTCAAAACTGGGACACTAAAAATTCAAATCAGTGCAAGAGGTTTTCTGAATTATAGAGCAGAGGAGTTGCAACAGAGGATTTAGAATTGCGTCTGTTGATTAGACACAGGGTAAACAGGACTCTGATGCTTAAGAAATATTGACTTAATCTCTCTTGCTCTCAGCATGCTGAGAAGGCTGAGGAAAGCCCAGGCGTGCTTTAATTCCCAGCCTCCTCAGGGAAATGCTCTCAATGTATTTATTAAGCTGTGTGGATAAGAGCATTTAATAAGCTATTTTCAAACATTGAAGATGTTTGCTTATCTGAGAGTGAAAGGGGGAGAGACAAGTAGTCCCTTCTCTTCTTTTGTTGGCTTTATGGATGGAAATTGTGGCAGGGGTTGGAATAAGGACAGTGCCGATTTGTGCCAGTGCTCACCAAACTCAGATTGGGATGTATGGGCTGCAGTCACTTCACTCTCAGAGTCTTGAAATGTTTTTTCAAGAGTTAGGACCAAATTTAATTTCACAAGGAGCACAGGAAGGGGTAAAAATGGCTGTGTCTTGTTAGTCCAAAAATGTGCCTATTTCTTTTGTAGTCTTTGGTCTCTGTGCTAGGATTTTCAATAACATGCTACTTATGGTTTTTGGTTTTGTTGTGCACTCTTCATGTGATGTGAGCACATGCCTGCTAGTATTTGAGATCCGCAGCTGAGGTATCCATTTATCTCCCTCCTACAAATTAGCAAACAGCTATTGGCTAATACCAACTTCTAGCTGATGTCATCTGGACTGACTTTAGACTGGTGCCATAAACAAGGTTACCTATTCTATAGTGACATTTTCAAATGACTCAGGATAAGGAAGAAGTCAGGGTAAGAAAGCTAAAAACTTGTCAAATGTTATGAAATAACTAAATAGTAACATAACACCATTCATTTTCTTAATGTCATTAATATGGGGATTCTGTACTTGGGCTGAGTTTTAGTCTTATGTGTGAACTAAATTTGCCACTGGGATAAGTTGTTACAGCTGCACTGAGAACACTGGAGCTTTAGACAGCAAAAAAAGAGAATACACTTTTTTTCTTTGGTGACTTTGGTCTTAGGTCATAACATATGCTTTCTAATACCAATAACATATGGCACACTAAGCATGTTAATAGCCACAGTTTTGGTGGAGTTCCTGTGCATACAACTGGTAATTAGTCACCCAGCTGTGTATGGACAATTGAGTAATTAGTCACTCAGCTGCATATGGACATATGAACACCACAGGCACATCAGGACAAGCTAAGTTGTGTAGCTCTGCGTGCCCTAGGATTTGCATTAAACTTACCACTATGTCCCTCTACCTAAATTTCAGAGGTAGGAGAGTCAGTAAAAAAGGGAAGCTTATTTGCACAGCAGAAGGCATTTGCTTTGCCTGGGGAAACAACTCTTCTGTTTGTCCCTGGGCATTAAAGAGAAGTCTATACAGTTTAAAATAGTTTCAGGTGAAGAACCAGATTTTTTTTTATTACCCCTTAATTCCACACATTGTACCAGACTGTCTGATTTAAACAAGTCATATTCCTTCATCCTTCACAATTTATTTATTTATATTTTGTAATTGTTCTCTCAGATGGATTTCCATGCAAGACATCTAGGATTTGACATGAATATGATTTGACAGGTTGGAATACATACTGGAAAGTTTGTAAGCCCAAATTGACTATATGTTATGTTTCATATAGTGGACTGTATACCCAGACCTAATAAGGGAGTATGCCATGGACAAGTATTAATTCCGCCACTGCTCAGGTGAGGAGAGCTCCAGGGAAATACTTGAAGTTCCTTATCTGCAATTTTTCAGCAAATGGAAAAATATGTTGTTCATAATTTAGAAGAAAGTCCATAAAATCAGTATGGATAATAATAATTCACTAGTGCTCTTACAGTCACTTTTCCATGACACAAAGGTTGCCATGGCATTTAATTAACATACACATTTGAACTCCTCACTCTTCTTGTACTTGCAGTAAATGCAAACATCTGTTGATTTCTGTAATACTTGATTTTTAATTGAACACCATAAGGATTGCATTCTCAGAAATCCATCAAAGCCTCTGGCTACATTACGCATATTTGATTATACTGGAAACTTCCAAACTGACAATTTTTCCATTTTGACAAAAGAAATACAGCCTTTGGCAATAAATATTGTTTCTTGCGTTCTTGAAAATGCTCTTACTGCATATCCTCTTGATGTCTGAGCATTCATGAGGTTATCCGTAATGTATTATTTTTAATTGTGATCTATGAATTTTCATATCAGATATATCTAGCTTTTCTGACTTCGACTATTTAAAAGTGTTTTGTCTAAACTAATAGAATGAAACAGGGATCCTCAGGTGCATATTTATTCTACTTAGGATGGATAACCTTTGCAGTGAACTAAATAATTTTTAGCCTGTGTATTTATGTACTGGCTCTGGTTCTATGCTTATTAACTTTACATCCAGTTGAATTAGTAGAAAGGAGTTCCTCATATGTGTAGGTTAACCCTGGTAGGCAGCTAACCCCATCATAGCATCTTGCTCACTCTCCTCAGTGAGATGAGAGAGAGTATCAGAAGAGTAAAAGCTAGAAAGCTCATTAGTTGAGATAAACACAGTTACAGGTAAAGCAAAAGCTGCACACTCAAGCAAAGCAAAATAAGGCATTTGTTAACTACTTACCATCAGCAGGCAGATGTTTAGTCATCTCCAGGAAAGCAAGGCTCCATCATGCATAACAGTTATTTGGGAAGACAACAGCACAATACAAGCTATGAAGAAACAAGCTATCATGAAGGTAAAAAAAAAAAAAAAAAAAAAAAAAAGCTACAAGAAGAAAAGTAACTCTATCCCAGACAGAAACTGCAATGGGGAAGGATCTTCTGATGTCAAGGATCTCCTACCTCTCGCACCATGCACCAATGAATAGGCTGAGGGTGCACAAGAAGGGAGGGGACACAGCCATGACATCTGACCCCAACTGACCAAAGGGATGTTCCATACCATATGACATTATACTCAGCAAGAAAAAGCTGGGAGAATAAGAATGAAGAGGGAAATGTTTGAAGTGATGGAGCTTGTCTTCCTAAGTAACCATTATGGGTGGTGACGCTCTGCTGTCTTGGAATTGGCTGAACCCCTGTCTGCCTGCCAATGGGTACTGAATGAACTCCATGTTTCACTTTGCTTGCATAGGCATCTTTTTCTTTGCTTATTAAACTCTTTCATCTCAACCCGTGAGTTTTCTCACTTTTACTCTTCCCATTCCCACCAGGTAGGAGTGAGTGGCTGTTTGGTGCGCTGTTGCTGGCTGGGATTAAACCAGAACAGTGATCTTTTACATTTTTTTTTTTTGGACCACAGATTTGTGCTATAACCTTTGAGTTCATTAGCCTTTAAATTTGTACTGCAGTTTCTTTTGTATTTTTACTACGTATGTGTCATTCAACTAAATTCTGCAGCTATTTCTGTAAGAATGTGTGTTCTCTTCAAGCTTTTTAAAAATTAACAGGGATTTTCCTCCTAAGCCTGCTTCTGTTCTCATTTTTTTCTCTTTCTGCAAGCTTTCTTCTCTGATATTCAAATTATTTTATTTTGCGTAGAAATTTTTGCCATTCATAGCTATATTCAAACTAAGTCTGATGAAATATCCTTCCCAATTAAAATGCCAAAAAAACCCATAAAAAGAACTCCATTACTTTCCGTTATGGAGATAGTTAATGTCATTAAACTGAATGCTCTTCCCCATGTTTGATTGCTCTTTCAAACACTCTGTCATTACATTTAGTTGCAAATTTTCTAGGTACTTAGAGAGCTTTATGTAGAAACAAAGAAAGCACACACACACACACACACACACACACACACACACACGCACACACACACACACACATTCACATATACACACAGGCACACACAAATAAATCAATTTGATAGAACAAAGGCTTCGCTGGACAGATTTCCAGCTTTTGTTTCTTTTAACTTTGGAGGCAGCAAGGAATGTTTTTCTCTGACATTATCTACATTGATGACCTTTTTAGTATGGCTATTTTAATTTACTTTTGTAGTATTAATAGAAATGCTGGCTAAGAGCACCTGGATGCTCTAGGTTTGGTATAGGCAGAACCTTTTCCTACTGATGTTTGTGGATTTACAGATCTCTGTTCTAGAGTTATTTGAGCCCTGTACATCAGAAATTGTTCTGGTCTGTAAATAGACTTTTTCATTTTTTTTTTAAGACCGTGTGCTTCTTTGTATGGATAAGATAAAGCAACTCACTCTGGGTATGTTGAAACTGACCTATTTTCAGAGACACTAAATGTTCATAAATATAAAGAGAATTGGACTTCTAAGAAGTCAAGACTTTTTAGACTCACTATCTATTATTATAGAATTCACAGACAACCTTGTATCTGATTACAAGAGGATGTAACCACCTGTGATGAAAGTTCCAAGGGTGAGAAATCTAATGATGAATGAAAAAAATTCGTATATCCCCACTGCACAGCTGTTCAAACCTCTAAAGACCTTACTTTCCCCCAGCCTGTCTGAATCCAATTTTCACCTGAATTTTTCCAATCCCAAGAAAAAGGATCCAGGTGGTAGACAGATCTCCTAAGATACTTCTAGTTCTGACATGTAATTGAAGATGTTTTTAACACATTTTAAAAGATTATTTACAGCAGCATAGAGCACAATTCAACAGTATTTATCACTCACAAGTGCAGAAGCTAATCAAGTTTCAAAGCTTCTGTGAAAAAGACAAAATAAAGCTAGATTATTAAAAGGCCATAATGATTCTAAATCATCCACATAGTGCTGAACATATTAACAGATATATGTATTCAATTCATTTTATTCCATCCATCCTTTTGCTGTCTTCTGAAAGTCTCTGTCAGAGTCATTAACTTTTGCTGTTATCAGTCATGATCACTAAGCTGATATGAAAGAAGCTGATCTTATTGATTATTCTTTATCTGTGCCTCTGTGAAATGGCTACAAGGACTCAGTACTGAATATCAAATCTTTTAATCTTGCCAAGTATGCGAGCGATTAAGATAGAACAAGCATCTTCCACTGTGGGTAAAATGGGGAAGAAAGCCAATGTCAGTCTATCTACAGATAAACAGAGCTTAGAACATGGGCTTTTATTAAATGAAAATTTTAATTCAGCGTTTGAGATCAGACTACTGAATCTATTGTGTTGGGTAAGAGTGACTTTTCCTGTCACTGAATATATGTTTGGAGTTCAGTTTGCTACAATGCCAGGGTGAGGATAGAAGTAGAGTTTGATAACACTAAAAAAGTTAGGAAGAACCTGTCACAGTGCCAGGCAGAATTGGCACTCAAGAATTATTAAGAAGTTTCTGAGCTCTGTGCTCAGAATCATCATTGTCATCATCTATTATTATTATTTGAAAGGACGAATTCACTGATCCTTCACATAACAAAGTGGCAGCATTATCAAGAGGGGGTTTTGCCCAGTTTGAAGAGACTTCCTGAAGGCACCTCTGACCTGTTGCAGATTGTTCTACAGCTCTTTCTTTAATTCTTTACTGTCATCCCACAACTCCATTGTGAGTTATACCAATGGTACCATTATATAGACTCATTATATAGCCTATCAATCAGTTCTTCCCTTTCTGCATGACTCATGCATTTCAGATTCCAAGGCATAGCTGAAAGAGACCAATTGTTTATATTAATCAGTTATTGTGTTAGCTTATTTAAATTTGTATGTTCACCCTCACTGAGTAATTAAGTTTAGCTGGCTATTAAAGTTTCACATTAATTGCTGACAGTTACTAAGCTATGCAGTACTTGACAGACATAGAAGATTCATGCTGTTGAAAATGGCTAGTGGAATTTCATAATGTGAAAAACCAGACCAGCCTTTTCATGAATGCAGGAATAGCTTGAACTTCATTTCACTTGTATTATGGATGTCTTTTTATTAACTTTGGTAACACAGTTGAGTTTTTTATGAGTCACATGTATATTACTGCTCAGCTGCCATTACCAGCTCTATGAATATTTTCTTAAAGTCCGCTCAGTTTTAAATCTCTAGAAATGATCGGAACTGGACATGGGAGAAAAAATATTTCAGTTCTTGTTTATCTAAATTTAATTATTAGGAAACAGTATATTATAGCTGCGTGAATTAGATGTATTATAATATTAAACTGTATAGTTATCTGGATATGCTTCTGAGTATGAACACATGTATCAAATTTATCAGGATTGAAAAGGAATAGTAAGGACACAGTTTCTGGGGAAAAAAAACCCCAGCCTTTAAATTTTTATTTTTTTTAATTGAAAACA
Organism: Psilopsiagon aymara; assembly: GCA_024733675.1. Taxonomy (NCBI): domain Eukaryota; kingdom Metazoa; phylum Chordata; class Aves; order Psittaciformes; family Psittacidae; genus Psilopsiagon; species Psilopsiagon aymara. The sequence continues at coordinate 18,477 of JANRGW010004343.1, read as the reverse complement.
TGATCTTAAAAAGTATCTGGATTTGAAAATGAAAAATAACTTAAAAATGAGAAAAAAGAATAGAAAAATAAGGATAATGTCAACGAGCAATCTTAAATTAATACAGTTTTAAAACACATCACTTTTTAAAAGACATCTCTGATCCTTATGCATGAGAGCTATGTCAACATTTCTTTACTATTCAAAGGACTGCTTCTCTTTTGAAGTGCAAAACTCACACTTGTTTTTTGTTTGTTTGTTTGGTCTTTTTCTATTTTTGCTTGGGGTTTTGTTTGTTTGTTTTTTTTCTGGGATATCCATGAAGGTTTTCTGTTGATCTTGAAGATTTTAAATGTTGTGCTCTGTTTTGGAAGGTCAGATCTTGAAACCAGGTTGTGGCAGTTCATTATAGAGTGAATCTGCTCAATGGAGAAATCCTTATGCTGTGACTAGCAGAGGTGGCAGTGTTGGGGTTCTAAGGAATTCATTTAGCCACTGGACTACTTGCATGGGCTAATGCAAAAAGACTACACATGAACACAGGAGTTTCTTAACATGAAGTAGATAAAGAACTTGAAAGCCTGAATCTGTAAAATGTTGCAATAACAAAACATTAATGTCAATAACATCTAACAATTCTGAAAATAGAAAATTAATGATCTGTTCATGGTCTGCATCAGTAAATTCATATGTAATAGTATCTGCAAAGTTAAAGAGGTTAGAGGACAAAGATTTATTTATCTTCTAAAGTCTATAAAAAGTTTGAAAGAAGCATGATTATTTCCCACATGACTAAATAAAGAAAGTGTTGAGCCATTAAGTCTTTTCTGATTCATAATATTTGCATTAACAGTGGGGAATTTGCTTCATTTGAATTCTCAACTTGATTCAAAAAGTGCAGTTTGGGACCATTTCTTTCATGCTCATGTCACATGCTGACTTCAAAGGGAAAAAAACAAGAGAGCCAGGTATGCAATACTCTAAATTTTGTTTATCTCTCTTCACCTTCTCCTCTGGTCATAGGTATTTTAATACATGATTTTAGTCACTTTTACGTTTGCTGTCACCTGATGTAACAGGTCCATTATTCATGAACCTCACTTAGTGAGGTCAGTATTGAACATGCCATTTTAAGTGTAGAGATATTAAAGGCACTTCTGAACATCCTATACAACAAATAATTGAGTGTTACGAGGGTTTTTATGCCATTGGACCATTCTTAAAGTATACAAAAGCTTTACAGTAGCCATTTCCAGCAAGTTTTCTCAAGAATGAGCCCTTGAGCCAGACAAATATTCAGAGTTTAGAAGTTAATTAACACTGATGACTTAGAGGTGGATCAAACAGTAAGTACTATACAGAAGTTAATTCAGTACAGCCTATCTTAGGTGAGCTCATCAACTTCAAGAAGAGGGGAGTTTCCCTTGAAAACCACTGACTTGTACTGACACTGACTGTAGGCTAATACAGCATTTTTAGGGAAGTTCAACGGCTGAGTCTAGTTATGCTCAGAGGCTCCAAAAGCAGATTCCTTAAGAACTGGAAAAGAGCAAAGATGAGTATGAGCTATAATGAGGGATGAGGAAGATGACAAAATGAAAACAGTGTGGTTGCTTTGTTTCCTATTGCTTGTTGTTTGCAGATTAAAAAGCTTTGTAATGGGATAGTGTCCAGAAAACAGGGTGGTTTGAGTTGTTTTGGTAAAAACAAGTAGCTACTGAAATGATGAACCTGCAGAGGGTTGTAGGGAAAAGAATATGCTTATATCAGGAATATTTACAGGTAGAGAGGTGTAATTATTACATACCAAGTCTAAAAGAAACTTAGGAGATTTCAGTTGGTTTAAATAGCATTTTTGACAACATATTTCTATTTTTAAACCCTTCTTATATGTTTCCTCTTTCTATACTTCCAATAGCTCTGTGTAAGTTTTTAGTAATTTTTTTTTTAATTGCTACTATTATTATTGTTGAAATGTCTTTATAGACTGTGACTCTGCCTAGGCCTATTTTTCTGTTGATAGTAGTTAACTCTTTTCAGTAACAGTTTTTGAAAGAGTTGAGACATTGCTCTTATTGCATACACACACTGAGAGCTTCACATCCTAAAGAAAGAAAGACATTTCAGAGTCCAGTAATTAACTGAGCTATAAATGCGTCTTTCATTTTTCAGGCAACTATCTAATTCTCCATGGAAGCATAGTATTTAAATTAAATGTTCCCATTCAAGAACTTTCACCACTGTTGAGGTTGACCAACATTAATGCATTATCATTTTCGAGGGTGATTTTTTGCAGAGCTAGTGCATATAGCTGTATCTTAAAAAGGGGAATAAAAAGAAGATAATATCTTTGAAAAACAGAAAACCAAATTAATGGTATGAATTTCCTTGCTTTTACCATTCCTTTGAAATTAACTATTATTAACTGGCTGTATAGATGGCTGCATCTTTTTATAATATTGCTTCATTCAAAGAACAGTGACAATCAAACATGGGCTTCAAGAAAATAGAAACATGAAATACTAGCTTCAGGGGAATGAGAGCAGCAATTTGAATTCTAAGTATTTAAGAAGAAAGAAAGTTATAAGAATGATAGTTTTTGTTTTGTGGGGTTTATTTGTTTTGTTTCTTTTTTGTTTGTTTTAAAATCAGATCACCAGCCTGCTAGTCTGAGCTCTTGTCAGCTTGAAAGCACTTAACCTACCAGTGAATGATAAAGTGTTAGAGTAATTTCAAGTCAAACCAATGTAATATTACTGCAGGCCTTAATTAAGGTGTACCTTAATGCAGGCATACCTTAATAAAGAGATTTTAAAAACTGGGAAGACATGCAAAATCCTGGAACAAAATAATTTTCTCTTACAGAAATTTCTGATTTCTTGGTGGAGGAAAGGTGGACTTTACTAATGGTCATTGATCCTATTATTGCAATCCTTACATTCTGAGTTACCTTGCTGCTCCCACAGCTACAGGCGCAGGAAGAGTAAGGAGCTGTCATGACTGACAGACCTTACTCTTTCCAGAAAATGGGATAAAAAGGACTGGTAATTGCTAGTTTGCCTTGACATATTTGAAGCAATTGCCCAAGCATTGAAATGTCATTCAAAATAACAATATTTGCTGATTTAACAGGTCTACAGTTTTAAAAAGTGAGCAGTTTCTATGGAACTGGATGTCAGTTAACCTGAAATAGCCTTAAGCATTGCAAGTTCTTTTTGCCCCCGGTTAAATTAGCAACACTAGGTCACATCTATCTTTGCTCCTCCCTTTGCTCCTTTAAGTTTCATCTTCCTCCAAATTTAGCCATTACCTGAAAACAGCCATGAGCACTTTGCTTACCGAGCTGGATTTACCAGAGAGGCTCCCAAGGTTTTCCATCTTCTTGCCCTCTAGATCCCATTAAAGAGGAGCTGCATAGCATACGTCACTCAAGCTTCAAAATGCATCGGGTGCTATATCCCCACTTTGATTTATATGCTGTTGTGCATTTTATTATAACAAATACAGCCTGAAATCAGTGTCTTGACAAAGCTTTTCATGTCTCTGTTGCTTTATATTTAGGGCAGGGGAGAAAACAAAGGAAAGGCAAAAGCATGAGAGGTCTAACCAGCTGTACTAAGTACAGGGTGTGGGGGGTGGGTTGTGAGGGGGTGAGAGGAGAATCCTTTGCTGACCCCCATAGGCAATTAGCTTACAACAGTTAGTCATAAGACTTCATTAGTTGCTCTCTGCTAGACAACATTGTTGCCTTCTCAACAAGCCCACACACCATGTGTTCTAATTAGCTAATTACTGCTATATTGCTGTCTTATCCTATTCCACAAACGGTATTAGAAAGTAGATAATACCACAGATCTTCAGATCAAACTTTCACAAATCAAATGGCCTGTCACAAATTCTTTGTGTTTCATACAGGTAAAAAGGCCCCTTTAGTTTTCATTCATAGCTATATTATATCTGACAAGTGCCTTACTATGCTGAGAAATTTCAATAGATAAGTTGGACACAAGTGACCAAAGGACATTTTCTGCAGCTGAAATTCAAATTTTTTAATCTCAGGGGAAGTGTAAAGTGGGGTGGTGAGGAAAGGGGGCTATTTTCTCTCTGTTTTTATCCATCAGGATGGAATTTAAGCAACTCTCTTCTCCAGGACCTGTTTGAATGTTGCTATGCAAAAATTGATGGATTTTAATTTGTGTTTGTTTTGATGTATCATATTCCCATTTTATGCTGCCAACAGACACATTATTTAGTTTCAGCTACAGAATGCTTAAGCTTTTGGATTTTGTTTTAATGGGAAATTTTGACACATTGCAGCCAACGAAAAGGCTGTATTTCATATTATTAATTTATATACAACCAATACAGAAAATGTGCCATTGTTTTTGCCATGAAAGTATCTCTACCCACATTGTTTTCTTTCCAGATTTATCTTTTTAATGCTGAAACAGTTCTTCCCCAATTTCAGTGAAATATATATTGATACATAGCTCCTTTTTATACCTCAGGATGTATTCTATTAAGACCAGTTCATATTACTGAAGGACAAATCTCAAAAGATTCAAAGCAGATCAACCATGCATTTTTTTTTATGTTTACACAAATACCAGCTATTTTGAACCAGTCTGGCAGTTTCAGAAGTCAAAATTTTCTCATTAAATTTTTTTTGGTGTTTCTGACTCTTTTTCCATCCAAAAATGTTGTAAATTCTAACTTTATCTCAACTTCTACTTTCAGTCCCTAGTAGGTCACATCCCAACATTTTAGAAATTCTAAAAAAAGAAGTTGACATGAAAATGCTTACAAGTATGAAAGCTCTCCTCCAAATGGTAGTAGCTGCTCTAAGTTTTTTGGGTTATCTGTGGTTAATTTTTTTCCAGAAAACGTTTTGGTTCCAATTCTGCCTTATTTATTTCATATCCTGTCGGCTTTACAATCAGCTTGGTCTACCAAAACCAAACACACCCCGACAGAGATCCTGAGTGGATTTATTGGAATAAATCATTGCTTTTTTTTTAAGCTATATGAAAGAAATTATTTATTAATGATTAAAAAGGTAGGAAATTCAAATAATAATTCTTAAAATTTGGAATCCTTTTTTTTTTCATTAAAAGCATATTTGCACATATACTTTTTAAAAAGCAAAATTTGCATGTAGCAAACAAAAATAATTAATTTACTGTCTACATATGAAGAAAAAGACCATCCTCATTTGATCTCATATAGAATATTTTCTGTGAATGCATTCCTTCTGAAAAATTCTGAGATCCTATTCCCTAAATGCATAAAGAGGTTTCATCTTGGATCAGAATGTGGTTAAAGCCTTACATAGCCAGTTCAATTAACTTCTTTCACTGTTGGCCACGACTTCAATCATTTGCAGTAGCTTAAATTTCACAGGTGTGCTGTTTGTTTGTTTGTTTTTCACTCAATATAAAACAGCAACATACACTCTTCCTGTCTTATTAGCATTCTGCCGTCTCAGCAGATTATTGTCCTGTGGAGCAGAGGCTGAAGAGCTGAGTTTGAGAAGCACAGGGCAGGGAGAAGGAACACTGCCACCTACTGAAGTAGCTCCTCCCAGTCCACCTCCAAAAGGTTTTACTCAGAGGTGTTCAAGCTGAAGTCACTTGTGCTCAAAGCATCAGGGTCACAGTTGCCCCAGTAGCGTCATTGCATATGTTGCTGTCAAAGGTCCTGAATAGCCTCCTACTTGTCTTATGAAAAGCCACGAACAACACCAGACTCCTCACTTTCCTTTTTGTTGTGCTGCTTTGCTGGTTGGGGAATTCATCTAAATTCATGTGGGACAAAGCTAAAAGGAAAAGGCGTATGTAGTGATAACATCTCAGTGCTACTTCCTTTAGAAGATACGGCATGCGTTAGAATTTTTCTTGGCACTTACACCAAAAGACATGTGTCTGACCAATATGTTAGCAACCATGAGGCCATTTGGCAGATGGATATGAGCATACATAGCCAACAAATATGTTCATTAAATGTATATGTTGAAGGCATAATATTCACCTGGGGAATTCACAATGTATTTTAGGCCACAAGAGCTTCCACACCCATGATAAAGCTACCTGACAAATAACTCAAAGCCCAGTGATTTAAAATATTAAATTTTTAATTTATTTAAAGTTATATTCTTACTACCTGATTTGACTTCAAAAAATGGACTTTCTAAATGGAGACTTTTAAAATTTGATATATGTATTGCCATTTCTATTGCTGATTTCCTTTCTCTTTCTAATAAAAATAACACAAGCAACATCACTCTGATTGTAGCCTGGTCACAGATAGCTTTTATAAAAGTCTGAAAAAGGAAGAATCAGATTGACAAACTAAAAAAAAAGAAATGGACACAAATGTCTCTTCTCTAAAGCAAGTCATAATGTCTCATTTAACTCATTTTTCATTTGTTAATATCAGCAGTCTTCAAAGTAAATGATACTCTGTTCACCGACTTGAAAAAGTTTCAGCTGAAGATTAAGGTGATTGTCCTATCTAGATTTTGCTCTCATATAACCATAGAAGTGTTTGGGTTGGAAGAGACCTCAAAGATCACCTAGTTCCAACCCCCCTGCCATGGACAGGGACACCTTCCACCTGACCAGATTGCTCAAGGCCTCATCCCACCTGGCCTTGAACACTTCCAGAGATGGAGCAGCCACAACTTTTTTTGGGCAACTGTCAAAGTAAAGAATTTCTTCCTAATATCTAATCTAAATCTCCCTTTCTGTCTTCTTAAAGCCAGTCCCCCTTGTCCTGTCACTACATGCACTTGTAAAAAATTCCTCTCCAGATTTCTTGTAGGCCCCTTTATGTACAGGAAGACTGTTAAAAGGTCTCCCCTGAGCCTTCTCATCTTCACACTGAACAGCACCAACTCTCTCAGCCTGTCTTCATAAGAGAAATGCTCCAGTCCTCTGATCATCTTCATGGCCCTCCTCTGGACTTGCTTGAGCAGGTCCACATCCCTCTTGTGTGGGAGCCCTGGATACGGACACAGTACTCCAGGTGGGGTCTCACAAGAGCAGAGTAGAGGGGCAGAATCACCTCCCTTGACCTGCTGGTCACAATTCTTTTGATGTAGCAGTGTGAGATTGGCTTTCTGGGCTGTGAGCGTACACTGCTAGGTCATATTGAGCTTCTTATCGAACAACACCCCCAAGTGTAGCTTGATCCATTTAAGAAATTATGCAGCAATATATAAAATATTCGTATTTGCTCCTAAACTGAAAAAAATAACTCAACTCAGTGACATATTGTAGGAGCAGCACCCAATTTTTTCAGTTACACATTGGAAACTTGAGTAAATATGATTTCATCTGATTGTCCATCACTAAGCTACCTGATTTGTTGCATTCTCTAGTCCTTTCAGCTCATGAGAAAGATGAAATGTGTCCTCTGGAAAATTGAGGTTCTAGGCACAAAAAATGTCTTACTGTTTCTGAAACTTAAACATTACCATGAAGACAGATCTTTAAGACACTGCCATTGATGAAGAAGTTATGCTCTGAATAACATTGAACTTTACTCAGCTGTGCAGAGAATTAGATTTACTCCCTATAAAGGTTAATGAAAAGAAATTAAGGCTTCCACTGCTCTAATGGTTCACCTAGACCTGTTTTGCTATAAATCAATGCTGAAAAAGGAAATGCATTTTTATCTCGTTACATGAATCCTGTCAAGGCCGACACAATGTACACCTCTTTTTAGATAAACCCTTACACTGTTTGGAATCATTTTTTTAATTACTTCTGTGAAATTAAATTTGAATAGTAATGAAAGCCATCTTTAGTATTTTCATGTAAACCTTTAAAAATTGTTTTTGACTTAAAGGTTTTATTGTTTTGTATTACCCTACACTCTGCCATCTCTGGGAAATATCTCCATCATCCTTATTACAAATTTACTCAGTGTTCTCTCTTGTTAGCAGATGGCTCTTTCTTTTCTTTTTGCCACTCATTATGTTGTTATTGGGTATCTAGCTTTTGAATTCCCATAGTGTCACTTATTGTTTACAGTGTTGCTTTCTTCATGGAAATAATGTAGTATACATTCCATACTCCTATTAACACTTTTTTTATTTTTTTTTGTAGCTCAGCTTCTGTTAATTAGAAATTCATTTGCTTTTTGTTTGCATTTACTTTTTATGCATGTTCTTCAATGAGGGCTGTGAAGAACTAGATTGTAGATCCAATACTAGTCAAAGGTATTTATTAAATGCATTCATTTAGTAAAGTCACTAAATAAGTGCTTTCCATGAGAGGCCATCAGTGAAAGTGCCAGAAATAACACTTTATCCTTATGTAATAATTTCAGTTTGAACTATTTGACATTACTTATAAAATTCTATGATATGGCCTTAAAGGTAAAGGTTATTGTTATCTTTACTGGTGAAGAAAATGAGCTTAAAATATAAAGGACTAGATTATTAAATATTATGTTTATCATCTATAGTTCATTAAATGTGCACACTCTTACTTGTATGCAGAGAGCCTATTTTACACCAATTTGAAGTTGTCTCTTTAGATACTTCTCCATTTATTACTTAGGAATTATCCCTACAGACAGACTTTCTAACTTTTCTAAAGCATTTCAAATTGCACATAAAAAAGAAAGAAATCATTTGGTGATTGTTGTTTAACACTAACATAATATCTGAGTTTGGTAATATCTTCACAGAATTAAATGCTTGTTCACTGTGATTGACAAGGCTGTGACTTGCTGTTTATAGTCTCTTTTTCATAGGGTATTTATAATTATTTATTTATATATTTGCCTTTGGAAATATTGTCTCATCTTGAATGAATATGTCAAATTCAATAACTGAGCAGATGTATTGAGAGTTTAGCAGACAGGCATACATTTTCATAGATGAGGTGATCCATATCCATTTCATTACAAGAATACTGTCTGGAAAAATGGAGAAAAGAACAAAAAGAGACCCAAACTCCCTAATATTTGAAAAATTTATAATACTTAGTGATGAGTTTAAGACGTAATTAGAAACATCTTTCATGGTACACGGTTTCATGTATTACAATTACTGTCACCAGGTAAATTTTGCTAAATCATGCTTAATTGTATCATAAAACTAAGAGAAATAATGAGTAAATGTTGAAGTCTGAACATGCTAATGCACCATTTCCCAAACTAAAAAGATGCAGCAATAACTGCTAGATACATATTTTAGCACTCCCTTTGTCTTCCGAAAATATAAATCTATCTTCGTCGTTTTCTAGGTGGTTTCTAGATTAGATGAACAATGACTGCAGATAACAGTAGTGCTCATTCAATAAGTGCCAGATCTTGTGAAATTGGAAATATGATCTGGCAGTAGCAAGTTCTCTTCCCTTCTGGGATACCTTCTGGGGAAAATTCAGACACAAAAACCAGCAGAGAGTGAGGCTCTGTAGGAGGTAATTGGTAGGGCACAGCATGCTGTCTTGCTTCTTGCCTGTTTCAGGGACATGAGACATATCTCTGCAGTATAATCCTGAACCAGTTCTGAGGAAGTTGGGTTTTTTTTTTACACAGGGAAGAGATGAGCCACTGAAAGATAATCATTTGGATCTGGGAAGCAGTACAAACACACCAGTTAATTAACTCTGTTCTCAATTTACACAGCTGCACTGCTTCAGGCTGAGCATGATGCTGCAATGTATAGTATAGGCATGCCCTTGGGACTCACCTCTGGGGACACCTAAGCCTGATTTCCATTTTTGAGACAATCGCCTAAGCTGTTCTTCAGAAACCACATAGTTATCAGTCCTTTCAAAAGCCAGCTGGAGCAGATGGAGATTGAAAACCCTACTTCCATGCATAGATCAATAGTTACCATCATATTAAAAAGAAAACTGGGAGACTTTAATTTTGGTACATACCCTCCTCATATTAAGACATGTTAAATAGAGAAATGTCAACAATAGGAACTAACTATAGCTTCAGACTATTTGTGCGTAGTGCTTCCTTGCTTCCCACCATTGTAATTCTTTCACTTTGCATAAAATATCCCATTTCCATTGATATAGGTCTTCCAGCAAGCTTGCATCTTCTTCTAGGTGCCCTAATTACTCAAGCAGAAAATTACAGATAGCAATGGGAGACAGCACAATCATTTTGTTTCCATCTTTTTCCAAGAAAGTTAAAAAAAAATTAGTCTTTATCAAAATTTTGTTAGCTATAAACTGCAGTACTATGTAGAAAGCGGCATTCAACTGAAGCAGCATTGCAAATTCCCAAACAAGTTCTTTTGTAACTCACACGAGACCCATGAAAAATGCCAAGGCCCTGTTATGACTAAATCTTTATTAAACACTAAGGCCAAGTAATAGAAAAAAAAAAAAAAAAAAAAAAAAACTAAAATGCTATAACTA